>ARYC01000818.1:0-123144 GCA_000711775.1 Oxytricha trifallax | reverse complement strand
TTAAAAATCATTGACTTAGATTCTTGCCTAGAAAGCTACCTCACTCTTGAAGATAAAATAGAGAAGACAGTCATTACTGATGACTAATATGCTTACAAGATATATCCATTCAATTACTTCCTTGCTGATGACAAGTTCCAAATGGAATTTGCTAATGAGTATTTTGCTCTTTAAAAGGCAAAGTTAAATGAGTCCAGGCATATCATCTAGCTTGATGCTCTTTTACTTGGTAAAGATCATGTAGCCTTCAGACTACCATTACTTGAAATGACTTACAGAGAATTCTTATCTGACAATAGATGTCAGAGATAATTGGCTAGATAGTGTTGCAGATAGTTGAGGGGATTGAAGAGCTTCACAAGCTAGGTTATGTTCATAGAGACTTAAAGCCAGAGAATATCATGATGAACTTTCAGCCTCTTAGAGTTTATATTATTGACTTCAACAGGGCTCAAAGAGTGCAAGCCTCTGCATAAGAAAATGTATACGGCACTCCTGGATATTTCCCAGAAAGAGAGGATTGGAGAGATGGAGACACGTAATGGGATATCTGGGCTCTAGCAGTAATAATAATAGAGAGCGACATGCCAAGAAACGATTACTTTAGCTGCAGAGGTGAGAGAGATTCTAAGCAGAGAATCAAGCAATATCTTGATAAAAATAAAATAAATGGAGGTCTCAGAGAACTTGCATACTCAACTATTATCAAGCCAAGCTAAGAGAATTAATAAACAATAGAAACAATCAAACATCAACTTTAGAAAGATAAAATTCAGAGAACTGCCACATGACTCTAAGCTTATGTTTATTTGAAATATTTTAAAAACTCGCTTGTTATACTCACTTAAAATACTAATATTTAAACATTAAACCCCTACATAAACCCTATTAAAACCCTAATAAAGAATGCACTTATAGTTTACTTTTATCAATCAAAAACTCAATCAAACTACTGAAAGGGTTTTGGGGTTTTGAATGGGAGCTGGAGTGAGTGGCGGCGCTGGTGCAGCCTCAACTCCCTTCGACCTTTTCAATTGATGAGAGGGAAATGCCTAAGAATTAGAGTATAATAAAGTTTATAATGCGAGTTGTATGTAAAAGTGGTTTCATAAATTGTGATAATAAATTTCATAAGAGGGTTCGAAATATTTTATATATTTTTTGCTATAAATTATTATTAAAATTTGTAGGTTGATCTATGCAATATAAACCAAAATTTATGATAATAAATTTTTATATAAATTATTTATAACCTTAAATTTGTATTTTAGTGCATTTAAAATGAGCTCCAATCTTTTAAGCATAATAATTTACGATATAATTATTGTATTATGCATTAGAAAATATAGTAGAATTGAAAAAAAATAATCAGTAATCGAAATAAATTATTCTAAAATCATATATATTTTCTAAATTAATCTAAAAATGGAGTGGTACCTCTCCCACGCCCCCACAATTATCAATGCAAAAAATAAAATCAATAATTATCTCACTAACCAAATTTAGGTCAAAAATCAAGAATTTAATAACCAGAAATGTTAATCGAAACAATTTGAGGCAGTATGACTTTGGAAAAATTATCAATTTATCATAAACACGAATATTTGTATTTGTTTTTATTCATATTACTATTTGAATAATTTCCCAATAATTTTCATATTTTAACCTATAATATTTTTCAGAATCTTGGAGGCAATATATAGTTCACTTTAATAATAACAAAAAAGAGAATTATAAGATAATAATATGTAGGATCAATTTATTTTAGAATGAAAGTGATTTTTTGTTACTATTAAATTGAACTATATATTGCCTCCAAGATTCTGGATAAAAATATTACAGGCGAAAATATGAAAATTATTGGGAAATTATTCAAATAATAATATGAATAAAAACAAATATAAATATTAGTGTTTATGATAAATTGATAATTTTTTCAAAGTCATACTGCCTCAAATTGTTTCGATTAACATTTCTGGTTATTAAATTCTTGATTTTTGACCTAATTTTGGTTAGTGAGATAATTATTGATTTTATTTTTTGCATTAATAATTGTGGAGGCGTGAGAGAGGTACCACCCTAAAAATGGATTGTTGTGGTGGAGAAGGCTCTTCCTCTTAAAAAGATGATATTTCACTGCCTGGTAAGTCAACTATCTAATTCACATATGAATCCAATTATTTTTTAAATTTATTTAAGTCATTCCAATTATAAACCTAATTTCTTTTGCCTAGATGGGTTCTTGGATGATCAAACACTTTCTCCATCTTTTTATATGCCAGAAAACTAGGAATTAAAGCGAGGAACTCATAATAATATTCGCAGGACTCTTTTCTACAGTTTGTTCAGGAATGTCAAGTATTTGGAGTATAAACGTCTTAAGAGTGAGGATGATTACTTTGAACTCAAGTCACCTATTGAATTCATATAATAATGTTTAAAATGTTAATTAATTTATTTCAGGTATTTATTGTTAGAATTTATAATTATATATGAATCATGGGATGAGGGATATTACGATAGATTTGTGGAAAAGTACATAACTTCAAAAATTACTAAATATATAAATTAAATAAGTATTGAATTTTAAGTAAGAAAAATAATCTTATGAAAATACATAACAAAAGAGAAAGCCCGTGGCAAATTATTAGCAGTTCAAAAGTGGACTGTAAATCGAAATGATAACACAGAAGGGTTATATAGAGTAAAAATATATTAAATGGACGATGATGAATTCAGGGGAAAACTTTACCCTATAAGTTACACTGACTATGCGAAATATCTATGGTTTAATAGAAAATACTTTAGAATTATGTGAATTTAATGATAAGAAAAGGCTATTGAAAAGAAATATTTCTTATATTTGTAACTTGTGGTTTAAATTATTCTAATTTCATAATTGAAATATTCTATATAAAAATCTCTAGACTGTTTATATTATAAATGAAGTTGAAAGAGTTATTATTCATGATGAATAAAGAACATTATAAATAATTAATTATAATATTTCAGATTAAAACTAAGATGATTTCTAAGTTCGTGTTGAGACAACATCAATTAAGAACTATGGCTCTTTTGACTTCAAGAAATGTCAGAGCTTTCGCTACTTTTTAAAGCAATACCAAAAATCTAATTTTTTTTAGATAAATTAATCCCCATGATTTCTGATCAAATGCTAATATAAAATAAGCTACCTAATCAACTTCAAGCGAGTATTCAGTGTATGACGACAACTTTTTCTACACCCCCGTTCGCGAAGTGAAATTCTAAAACGGAGTTTCAGAGATCTTCAACAATAATGACTTGCAAAGTGGTGAGCCAAAGTACACCCCCTGGGAATTGAAGGAGACCACCTTAAAGAATTTCTTGGGTGTCTTCGGCCTCGTTGGCATGAACTACTTCCTTGGCTTGCCACCATTTGCCTACTCACTCGGCACTGCCTTCTTCGGTATTAACTGGATGAACACTGTATATGGATATATGGGTCATGCTTTAATAATTCTTTAATTAATGTTTAATTTGTGGAAATGCTATTGTTAAGATTGATTTGCATGAAGATGGCAAAAACATCACAATCACTTACAAGTTTGGTAACAAATAAACCTTAAGAATTAAGGACATCGTCAAGCTTCAACACGAAAAAGAATTAATCTAAACTTTCGAGGAGGGCTTTATGTTCCCAGTGTCAGTGCCCACATCCGCTGATAAATCCCAAACTTTATATATTTATGGATCAAGTCAAGAAGCCATTAAGAATGGAGAAGTTTTCAGAGCAATTATCAATGGGCAAGCAATCAAAGTATGAGTGAAATGAATAATGTAAAGTGATGATAAAATTAACACTTTATTATGCATTTAGATCTTTCTAGTAAGAGAAGTGAGAATGAGTAAACGAGAAATAGTTCTTTTAATCAAATGCTCGTAATGTTTCTCTTATGCTCTCTAACTTCTCTTAATATTTAAACTTTTTCTAACAAATTTTAATAACTCTATATTCCTTTACTATCTCACTTGTAAATAAAATCTTATTTGAAAAAGTAACTATGACTCTACATCTAGATAGGAAATTGTAAAATATAATTGCTGATTTTACAAATAGAAAGTTTATGAAAAATTTGTGATTTAAGAAACGAACTTTACTCTAAAAGAGCTATTAATAAATTATTTTGATGCATTTAAAGTCTATATAATTTTTTCAAGTAAGATTATTCTATCCTGGGTGTTTTAAAGCGAAAATTTATGTATTGGCGGAGGTTACTAAGTTTGATTATGTATAATAGCATTAAAAATTCAATAAAATTGAAATGCAATCCAATAATTTATTGAGTCTAAGCTAAAAATCTTATTTTATTGCTTAATTCTAAATAAATTATGAGCATCTTACTTGTATCAACTACAATTATATTTTTTGGAATAGTAGATGTTTGTTTCTCTCAATAAATAGCTCACATTAGTAGAAAAACCTCTGGGGCGTCTTTGAATCTGACTCTTCTATCTGGTTGATTTTTCTTTGATCCACTACCTATAGAATATATTCATTAGCAAAATTCTAATAAATTAATTCAAAATATATTTAAGATTTAAAAAGCTTTTCTTCACTAAGTTTTATAACTTTTAAGCAAAATGATAAAAACAAGTTGATTTTACAGCAATTGTTTAGTTAAGTTTTAACTCTTAATTTAATGCATGCAATTAATTTGAACTACTTATCACCATTTTAAATCAGGTTTAAAGTTTTTTAATATCATTTCAAATTATATTGCTATAAATTTAAACTTACCGTTTTCAGTAGTAGTAATGCTGTTATCTTTACCCTTCGGCACATGTTCGATATGAGATATTTTAGTATTGAGTAGCGTATTTTTAAGTGTCTACATATCTTTTTAAAAATCCCCCGTTGCAAATAGGTTTTCCATGAAACTGGCCCTATTGTCACTTGAAGAGCTGCCTCGACGTTTCCCATCTGATCTGCCTTTCCCGAATAATAAATAGAC
This sequence comes from Oxytricha trifallax, assembly GCA_000711775.1. NCBI lineage: Eukaryota > Ciliophora > Spirotrichea > Sporadotrichida > Oxytrichidae > Oxytricha > Oxytricha trifallax. Next base: position 118,150 of record ARYC01000818.1, on the reverse strand, counting down.
TATAAAATGGTTAATATCAAGTTTTGAATTAAATTATTCTATGAGCATGGATGATAAATAAAATGGGTATATATTTGTTATTTAATAAATAAGCCATTTTTATTAAAAAATGCTTTAATGTTCCGTTAATGGATTCATTTTTATGGGAAATTTATAATTTAATGGGTATAGTATGTACTGCAATTTATTAAGTATCAAACCAACATGAATAATTCACGTGATCCCTTATGAATTTAGTAATCATATTTATACATCTAAATCTTCTCCGATTCTCCCAAGAACTTACATATGTAGTAAATTAGCGATATGATAATTATTAGCTTTGCAAGATTATATGCAACATTTATTCCAAGGTAAAAGAAGGGGTGATATTCTTTAGTTTGCACTTGTGCAAATGGATCAATATCATCTTCTGCTTTATGCAAATAGTCATCATCCATTATCATCATTTTAATATTACAGTAATTTAAAATCAAAGTTGTTTAAATATAAAGCTTATTCATCTTTTGATATGGTAATTTTATGCTAGGATTCTATATTATCAATATATCGAATTTGTGAAAAATTAGATGAGAAAAAGGTAATTAAAGTATAACTATAAGGTTTTTAGAAGATTTATGTATAAGTTAAAATTGTTTTTGAATATGATTTAGAAATGTAGGTTTGTCACAGAGTTTTGAGACTTTCTTGTAAACTTTGACTATTTTATTTTGGCAAGGCCGTGTTAGATGTGGTCTACATTTAAGTTATCGGGGGGGGGGGAAGTTTCCTGCCCCATAAATAAAAAATATGTAATTTTTTTAATTTTCAAAGAATCTTTATCATCAATTATGATATAGTTATTTTTAATTTAGCTTCAAATATCATTTCTACCTTGATAATGAATTTACATTTTAATAAAAACAATTATTTTAGCATTGTTTTTAATATCTGATTCATTAAAACTCAAGTTAATTATAGTCCTGGTCAAGGAGAAGTGTAAAAGTCTCCATGTTTGATTTTTAATATTTTTAAATATATGATTTTAAATTTATTCTTAACTTTTAAACATTAAAAACATTCATATATCAATTTATCTCTGAAAAAGTCGCCAGACAATCTTTTAAAAACATTGTCCGCCGGACAATCATTTGTTAACATTGTCTGTCGACTCTAAAATTTAAGGATATTTTCCAAATGTATTATCGAGAATCAGACTTGGATATCGAACAGTATTCTATGTATCCCTACTAAATACAAAGGCTCCATTAAAATCATCAAAGATATTCTGAAAGGCACCCTATATATTACAAAAGGAATATAATAAGATCTCTTTGGAACTTAAGAATTAAAAAGAGATTTCGATCATACAGTATAGCAATATGTTGGAAGCTCCATTTTAATCAATAATAAATTTTTTAAAAATTCTCAAAGTTAAAAATGCTTATTACTAACTAACTGTATTGCATGAGTTTGTTATAGGATTTAGTTTTAATATTTTTATCTTTTTTATATTATCCATAAATCAATTATTAAATTAAATTCAAAGATATATCATTAAATTATGAACTCTTCAGGCTTTAATTAACTTGATCTTTAATGATTTTATAAAGATTAATTATGTGCCTTGAAAATTACATAAAAGTTGTTTCGTACATGGTAATGGTAGTTAAAATTGAAGTTTATTTATTTCTAATATTTTTATTGTAAAAAAAATTAAATTTAATGTTGGGGGAAGTAAACTACCAAGGGGGGCAGGAAAATGTTTTGGGGCAGGAATCTTCCCCCCTCAAGTTATCTTGTTTATCAGTATCTTATTCAAAACTTTATCAAGTCTTTAGTTAGTCGAGTGTTAACTTTGAGATTTTACTATTGAAGAAGGAAATATTTTCAGTTTCAGGAAACTCTTACTTGATTCATCTTCTTTTTTGAGATTGGTAGAGAATATAAGCTAAAAAAGATGAATTAGAAAACCATTAAAAAAAGATAAAAGCTATACAATATTTTTTGCATTTCCAGCATTTTAAGGAGTTCTAAAATGCTTATAATCTTCTTAATTGCGATTTTCATTTATAAAACTTCTCTAGTAAAGTTTAATCTTTTTATTCAGAATTTCTTTGTCTTAACTGTTATTTCTAATTTAACTTTACTGCTCAATAGAGTTGTGGAGGGGCATATCTTTAGACAAAGTATTAAAATAATTATGATATGGCTCCACAACCGACATTCGAGTGATAGGCTATAACTTAATTTTGTTCATGCTATTGCTTTTCTGGCTTGATTGACTCAATACTGATTGCTTTAATCCAAAATCCTAAATATTCTATTATGAAATTGTGCTCTCTTTATGTTCATGGTAGTTCTTTCTAAAGTTAAAGCCAAGCTTACTATGTGGAGACATTTAAAATTCTTCCACTATGGGAGTCCCAGTAACCTCACTTCGATTTAAGGAATTTTCACTTACTTGCTTGTCCAAAAGTAGTTTTCTACTTTTCAGTCTTTTGTGATTACTTTTAAATCTGCTAGCTTAATTAGACTAATTCTTAGTAATCATTGTTTAAGCATAGTATTCTCTGTTGATAAAACAAAATAACACACATCAAAGTTTAGAATTAATCTTATAATCTATTATGGAGTTACTTTTAAATCCAAGGAACCTTATTTACTATGATTTCCCAAGGTCGATTTGAAATTGTTTCCTTGGCTTTTCTTTTCGATACTTATTGATCGATCTTTGCTTTAAGAAGTTTTATGATAGTACCCGTTAATACTCTGTGGTGATTTTCCCTCATCAACTAGCATTTTATAAGCATTTTTGACTTTTTTGACTATGACTTCTTTAGCATGAGACCGACTATCTTATGAAGTATTTTACATATGCATTCCATTTTTCTTTTCTGAGGATCTAGAATAAATCGCTTCAAGTTTCAACCTCTATTAATTTTTCTCATTAGAGGTTTAATTCTTAGTTGTTTAGCAAAACACTACTTCTTTGGCTTTGACAAAGCTTCCATTTTTAGAGTGATTTCCAAAGCTCTAATTTTTTGCTAGATTAAATTTTAATTTTTCTCTAAAATTTGTGTTTTTCTTTAAAATATTATTCCCGTTTTTTATTACTGTCATAATTAAATCAAATTGGGAAAATTAAATATCTATAAGCGAATTTTTGGGAGAAAGTTTCCTGCACTCGAGAAAGTTTCCTGCCCTTTTATTATTATTATGTAAAACTTAATTAATTTTACATAAATTATAAAAATTATCATTTTTATAACTCTATGAGAATATTTATATATCATTTAAGTAATTATATAAAATAAATTCTAACATCATAGGCATGGATATAACATGATAAATTGTATTACAATTCCAATAACAATTGGATACAATGCTTGAAATTACTATGATAATAGAGGGGATAATATAAACAACAAATATCAGATGAAATATTTCAGATCTTGGAATCTGTAGAGAGATATTGACTAATTGATTAATAAAAAAAGTATAATTATGACAATAAAACTAATTCAGAATTTGGTAGATTCATGTTATAAAGATTAATTTAATTTAAAATAAAAATTTAAAAAAGTGCAGGAAACTTCCCTAAAATTTTTTTTTTATCATAAACAAGTTCAGGAAATTTCCTCCCCCCCTAATTTTTATAAACTTATTTTAGTAAAATTAAAAAATTAATTAGTATACAACATGAATTATTTTATTAAATAAACTTATTTTCCTAGATTATTTAATATTTAAAAATGCTCTTAAACTCGAAATTGGATTAATTTTTTGTGCATTTAATCTTAATAATCTTGCATCAATTGATTCCATTTAAATTTAAATCCATATATAATGATTTTCACAATCAATTTTTTAATATAATTTCTTTTACTTTTTAATTTATAATTATATATATTTACGTTTCCAAATTAATTGTATCCAGCTATATCATAGAGGTCTTAAGCAAATTTGAGTTTGAAAGTTTATCTGAAAATTAAGCTAAATTTATCTGTAGTTTGCTTTTTTAAACTGGGTTTGGAGATTCATCAATTTAGGAGATGTTTTGTTATTTATATAGTTTTGTAGGATTTTGGATTTTATTTTATTCTTAAATTCCTATTTTTTTCTTATTTGTTAATAGTAGGGTAGGAATTATTTTTGATAAACAATTAAAATTCATTAAAATATTAATAAACTATTTATTTTATGTATTTTTGACCCATCTATTTGTTAAGCTGGCGATAGCTTTGACAGTATTCAATGCAGTTTTAATTTTTGTCTGATTTAATTTCTAACCTATGTCTCAAAATATTAATAAGAATATTAGAAAATAGTAAGTTCATTTCACTAATTGTTTTGGGGGAGGGAATAATCCTTTCAACTAATATAAAAAATGACTCCTGCATTATCTTATTTTTAAGTATTATTAACCTATTTTATCTCGTTTCCAGAACTTCCCTAATTTGCATTTAAATCTTCCAATGCCTTATGTTGTTACGAGCCTCCCCTAATTTGCATGATTTTCTCCATTCTTAACTTTTTCTTATTTCTAATATTTTCCTTGTCAAAACAAATAAAATCTGAGGGCGCTCTCCCATATTGATTCTAGGTGCTAAGCTGTTATTATAATTACACATGAGGTAAGTGCTCTATTTATTCTTAAACTAGACTTGAATCACTGTGAAATTTTGAGAAAATTTACTAGCGACTATTATTATTCTAGAGGGATGTTTGCTTATTAATAAGTTCAGTATTAGATAGTAGTTAATTTTAATTTATTTAAGATTTATTATAATTAATAAGGTTTATTGAATCCTCTCTTTGTTGCTGAATATTAATATGATTCTAAAACTTAGCATTTTATTTTTAAATTATGAAATCATATTGATCTACTTATTACTCTTAAAATACAAAGTCTTTACATAATTTATTTCACAAATAATTTTTAAAAAAAAAACATATAATATTGAGGGAATAAAAAGGTTATTGACTCATTTCTAACATATAATTCAAAATTATGATTTTAGATTTTGCCTTTAATAAATCATTATTAAAATTTACTTATTTTTTTATTAAAAATTTTTATTTATCTATAATTTGATAAAATATCCATATATTATAATTAAATTTGACTAATGTCAATTTCGCATTAAATTATAAATTTCTTTATTTATTCTATTTTATGAATATTTAACCTGTTTAGATTACTTTGAATTGTCATTAAGACTGCCAATTAATGAATTTTATCTTTTGTGCAATATTTCATGATTTTGAGGTGATGCTGAAAAGATTTTAGTTAAATTTTAATTTATTAATATTTATTGCTAAATGTTTTCGTTACTTTGTTCATGCTGATTTAGATTAGTGTATGACTCATTAATTAAAGCATATTAATTACAGAAAATTGTCTAAAATTATTTATAAAAATTACTGAGTTAAGAAAATATTAAAATTAAAGAGGTATTGGACTCTAATAAGTGATTATCATGATTTTGATAAGAATAGTGATGTTGTTTTGAGTTTTCCGATTAAGAATTTTTTAAGTTAGGATACTAATTATATTATAATATCATATTTTAATTAGGAACATTTCATTATATGTACCTTACATTTAATTAGAATTACTTAGATTTTCCAAAAAATAATATTCTTCTCACTTATATAATAATTTGAATTTTACTGCAATTTTCAAGTTATTATTCAACTCATTCCTAGACGTCCCCAAGTATGATATTTAATGCTAATTTGAAGTAAAATTTGGAACTTTTAGCTTCGAATAAATTAATTTCAAAAAACTTATTATATGATGTATTCCAATGGTGAATTTAGCAAACAATCACCAATTAAATTTATATTAAATTGCTAATTAACACTTAAATTTTACAATATTTATTCTCGATTCTATCTAAAGGTTCCGCAATTTTATATGAACCTGTATTATTAGCTTTCTTACTTAGTTAATTTTTTATTTTTATTAAAAGATAACAATATAATAAATTTAAAACAGTAGTTACTCAATTTATTGTTCTATAATATGAACACTTGATATTTTTAATTCATGTTTTTGTCTCATGTTTAATATTAATATAAAAAGAGTTAAAATATAATTTATGTTTTCTATCGCTAATTAAATGCTAGAAGTAGGTTATTAATAATATTAGTCATTCTACTCAAATTCTAGTGTATTATTTTAATTATTGGTTTTTGAAAATTGCTCATTTTTCTCAAAATATTAAGAAAATAAATGAATATAAGAAACCTTATAACTTTAAAACTTTCAATATAATTTCTAGAATTATAAAATTTATCAAAATAGTGCAATTTGGGACTTTTGAAGTCAGCGTCAATTATCTAATCTAGCTCCCCATCATTATTAGAAGATATTTCAATCATTGTTTAATTAGGAGAATCACTCTAGGGGTTGCTGACCTTCTCAGGAGTATATAATTTTTTTAAGTTATGCATTGGATTCACTGGTGGTTTCCCTATTTTTTATTTTAAATTAATTGCTTTAGAAGCTGACTTTCTTTCAGCTATAAAAATAAATATTTTTTATAATGCATATTTTTAAAAGTAATTCATTTTAAGCAATTCTTTTTAATTATAAATTTTAGAAGAAATTCTCTTAAATATTATTAATGAAATGTATTAAAAAAATTAATTGAGCTATTTCTGGTATGTTTTTTAAAGAGTTGTCTATCATATTTTATTAAATATTAAGTTTATATTGCCTTATTTAATTCCTAATAAATTTTATGTTTCTAGAGACCTAACTAGTTGGCTAAAGAAGTCTATAAACTTTTTAATTAATATATTTAAAAAAATAACTCAGTTAATTAATAGGCAGAATATTAACAATCTTCCATTCGTACAAACCATTTAATATTATATTCATTTTACATTCAGTCTAATTTATATTTAAATTTCCTTGTTACTCTCGTTTTTCAAGATTTATAATGAAAATTCTATATAAATAATTACTAATAACACTACCAAAAAACAATCTTAATTTGGTAATGAAAATTTAGGGTGTATAATATTTCTAAGTTTCATTGAATATTGATGAAGAGTGTATTATAAATTTAAATTCAAAATTATAAGTATAAATATTAAAGTTTAGTTTGAAAGAAAAAATGGATTAAAGACTTGGAACTGCTTAACGTATGCAGATGGGTGGTGCTAATGCAAATAGACAGACCACTGCAGCCATGCGTATGGGAACTGCTGCTCGTAAAGATCCTAATTTTTCAGGAGTTGGCCAAAACACCAAGGTTATAAATTATTGCCCTAATTTATGTGGTAATTGTATTGAAATTACTTAAAAATACCAAGGTCAGCGTAGTTGAAAGACCAATTACAAATCATGGAGTAGGCGGTGTGCTTAAAACTGCCGCTTAGGGCCCTGGTAGATAAATTTATGATCGCACCTATTTCATGAACTTGCTAAAGTCCAAGAACACTGAAATCATGAATGAAATTAACAAGATGAAGCAAGAAGTAGAAGATATCAACAAGGACAATTCGACTTACTTAACTCTTGAGAAGAAATATGAGGCTCTTATTAAGGATGTAAGAAAGTACGAGGGAGAGCTTGCTGATTACAATTTGGCACTCGATAAATATCGCAGCGACACCAAGCCAGAAGATATCGAGGCACTCTTTATGCACATCAAAAATCAAAATGACAAGCAGAGAACTCATCTCGATAACTTGTTCGCTGAAAAGCGTGACATGGAAAATGAGATCCAAAGAATTGAGTCTCAAATTCAGGAAATAAACTTTGCTAATGAGAGCAGATTGAACGATTTAGACCCTGAGTAACGTAACGAATATGAAAAATTGAAAGAAGAGAATGGAGGCCTTCAAACAGATATCAATTAAAACAGAACTGAGCTCGAAGAGACAACTGCTAGACTATCTCAAGCAGAGACCAGACTTAAGCAAGATAACCTCAAACAAAGAGCTCAGCACTTGAAGGAAGAGAGAAATAACCTCACAAAGAAAAAGGAAGATTTAGAACTTCAAACTAATGAGATGAATCTTCCATTCCCAGAAGCTAGAGAGAGACTTTTAAACAGAATCAAGCAAGACAATTATAAAAGTGTAGAAATTATAATATTAAAAGGAATAATGCAAATAAATTTTAAATGCTGAGATAAAGCAATCAGAGAAGGATGTAGCAGACATCAGAAGAATTATCGAGACTTATCAGAGAAACATCAAGGAAATCGAGCAAGATCTCTAAGAAAAGAAATCTGATGAGAGTGAGGCTCAAAAATACGAAATTCTTTATTAAAAAGAGAAAGAAATTAACGACTTCATGAATTCATTCGAGGATGAGAAGATAACTTACGAGCAATAAATTGCTATGCATTAAACAACCATCGCTGCTCTTCTTGAACACATGCAAAAGAACATGGCCAGGCAAAACAAGCTCCCAAATCAGGCTCAATTCAAGGATCAGAAGGAAGACTTGGCTTTCAAACAAGGGCAACTTGAAAATGCTGAAAACACCTACGCCAGATTAAAGGTTGAGCTTGAGCAGAGATAAAATGATTTGGAGAAAATCAAGACTCTAGAAGGCAGAATTGAGAAAGAAATGCAGCAAGTTACAGAGAAGATCGCAGAGATGGAAGATGAGATGAACAATAAGTTCACAAGGACTGACGATCTTAAGGAAGTGTTTGATAGAGAAAAGGTAAGACTTGCCTCTATCAGAACCATGATCTAGCAGTACAAGTCTGGTCTCTCAAGACAAATGACCTACCACTCAATGAAGCACGATACCAAAAAGAATCAGATCTTGCAGAGCGACATCTATAACCGCCTCAATGATATCGAGAAGAAACTTATCAATAACGAGTCACAAATCTACGCTATTCAACAATATATCGAGTCTAAGGGTGCTGAGTCTAACTATCAGAGCTCACTCCAAGACTGTATGGCTTTGTGCAGCGATATTAACATGGATTTGATCAAGAAATCTCTCAGTGTCTAATGAACATAAGTTTCATAAAGAATAAGTGTGGTTTAAGTTCCTGTCTACTGATATGCAATATAGTTTTATTTCAATAAATATTACCAAAAAATACACTCTTTAAAATATATTGATGTGTGAGAGAAAATTAGAATATTAATTCTGTTTAAAATCTGTTAGATTAAGTAAAATTCTAATTAATATAATTCTGAATAAAATTTGATTTAGAAATATAGTAAAATTTATTGGAGTAACAGATTGATAATGAATTACATTATTTTTTATTAATTTTTAGATAATTGACTTATTACCTTTTCCTTCATATCGAAGACTTTTAACTTAACTTACAACTTAAAAAACTTTTTTTTTAAAAAAATTATAATCTCATTTAACAATAATGAAATATGAAAAGTGAATACTTAATTTATTAATGATTGATTGCTTTTAAACTAAATTTCAATATCAAAAGAATTATACATTTTTTAAAAATATTTATGCAAAAGCAATATTACTTTTACATCAGTGTTATACTAATCTACTTCTACTGTTCACTACTACTAAGTTACCTAAAATAGCATTATCTAGGGGAATTTACTACTTATAATTCCTTAATTTCTAGGTGAGTAAACTAATTTTCTCTTATAAATAGAGTGATTTTTGTATTTTAGTAATACTGCTCAGGTACATTTAAATTAGAGAAATTAAATAAATACTATTAATAAGATCACTGATTAATGGCAGTTAAAGTATATCAAACAATATATTGCTTGATGAATAAGAAAATTTGTATCAATTATTTATTGCGGTGTTATTTAATCGAATATCGGGAAAAAAAAAGATGAGCAGTCTTTAATTTATCTATAAAATCAGCAAAAAAAACAAAAAACTTAATTGGTTCGATTGCTATCTAAAATTGCTTTTAAATAAATTCTAAAGTTTATTTTTATAAACTTAATGAAAAGATGCTATAATTTATTATAGTCATTTAATTTGTGGAAAATTAAGAATTTTTGGAAATTGGATTTTAATTCTCAAATTACTATTATGCTTACCAATAATCTTAAACTATTATAGCTAGTCTTCAAGTAAACTACAAACAACAGCTCTACAAAACTACAAATTTACAAAACATTTAAGATACTAAAGTACCATAAAAATGTACAAAATTTTGGCTTATATTGCCTTAACAGCGAGTTAACTTCAATTCGCATAGTCCGACGATATTGGATTAGTTAAATTTAAAAATCGTAAGCATTCTTTTTCTTAGTAATTTTTGCCTTTCGTTAGGGTTTTTACAAGAGTAAAGTCAATACGCAGGTTTACCTCAGGATTCACTTGCCTGATAAGATGTAACGACAATTATCGGAATCGGAGAGTAAGCTTTGCAATAAGAAGAGATTAATCTCGATGAAATTGAAGCTTCTTATAACAACACAGTTGGCTAAGTGATAACTGAGAGCTCACAAAGATACTTGTCTCACATTTAGACAGATAAGGTGGTTTACAGGCCAGGTGATACTATGTATATTTAAGCTTACATTTTTGACGCACTCAACAAGACTCCCGCTTACTCTGGCTCAATACCAAGTTATTCAATTTACAACTCTGGAATTAATTTTCCTTAGTCGTACAGTGAACCCTCAATATATCTGTCTATGTCCGTTGTCAACCCTTTAAGTGAGTCAGTGCATAGTACTGGTGCTTCTATGTAAAATTCAACTGTCAGCTTCACTTACAGAATTCCAGAGGATGCTGTTGGAGGAGAGTACTAGGTACGCACTTCTTTAAAAAGTTAATTATTTTTTTAAACTTCTGGAGCAGGTATTCCTGAATCTATAAGAGTCGTCAGAATCAGACAGTATGAAAGATAAGAGTTGAACATTCAAGTTTAATTCAATGCCTCAGTCTACAAACCTGGAGACTTTGTGAATGGAACTGTCTTGATTTAACCAGCAGATGGTTCTGGATTCTTAAATGGTCAAGTGCCAAGCTTTAGTGTTTCAGTAAACTTTGGGAATAACTCCTAAATTAGTTAAAACCTCTCTCAAACAAACGAGTTAGGTTTGGCCTATATCAATTTCCAGATTCCACAAAATTTCTCATTGGATTACTTCAGTGTTGCTATAACAGCTTTTTATCAGAATATCATCCAAGGTTATACACAAACACTGACAGTTGTCTAATTTTAAAATATCTACATTGAATTCTTCCCAGAGACTTTCAACTATGTTTACAATGTGACCAATAAAGTATACTTCTAAGCTTATGTGTCAAATCAATCAAATGCTGAATATGTTGATATTTAAGAAGCTTTTCTTGTTGCTGAGAGTGGAATAGTCAATCAAAATCTCAAAAATTAAAATATATGTCTCTTGAAAATGCAAAAAACCTTATAAAAGATGTCAAAAATATTTTTTAGTTTTAAAATGCAGAGAGCGGTTTCCCTATATCTTCAATTTCGATTGAAGCTTCAAATATTTCAACTTATCATTAAGGAAGAGGAAACTTTAGCTTCACTCCAATTAAAGGTTTAATGTACTACTTGGAATTCAGTTCATAAAATTAGAGCTACAGATAAATTAAAAATATATTATAGCCATTAAATTATTTCATAATTCTTGTTAAATAATTTTACTAAAAATATCATCATTTTTTTAACATTAGCTGTTAGAATATTAAGTTTAACAACTTAATGTGTCAGTATAGCCAAGTATTGATAAATTAGAGCTAAATTTCGGACTTTAAAATAAAATTCTTGAGAATAACGAAGACTTGTAAGTAAATATATTGACCACCGAATTATTAGACGACAAAAATTACTATGTTATTGGCGTTTTTAACAAAGAACAAATTATGTATATGGAATTGATCAAGTTCCAACCCAATTAGACCAGAGCAATGAAATTATTATCCTCATTAATCTTATTAAAATTATAAAAACATAAGAAATATATAGATGAAAGCAATGTCAATTTCATCTGACAAATTTTAATTGGAAAATGGTGGAGTTTTGAGACTTGCTGTATTTCAAGTGATTAACCCTCTCATCTGGTACGATAGATATGAAATGAAATTTGGCAACGTGTCTTAGATAAATCTACTCCCAAATCCCTTCTATAACATCTACTTCATTCCAAAGGGAGAATTACTCTTTTTCAAAAAACCTGCAGAGCACTTAAATGTTAATTTATTAGCTTTTAAAAATTGAATTCTTAAACATATTAATTAAGAATTTAAAACTTCGTGAATATAAATGTTGATATATTGGTTTCAGACAGAGTATACAAACCAGGGGAATTTGTCGAATTTGAAGTTTAAGTGCTAAACAGCTTAACTTTACAACCAGTCGGCTATAATAAAAGCGATCCTCTCGATAGAAGTTTCATTTCAGTCATAGTCAGTGATGAATCAGTCAACTATTCTCTAGTAAAATATTAAAGATTATAGAATAAAATAAATTAGATTATTTATTTTGAGGAATATTAATTGGATAACAGAAGACAACCTCCGTCATTACCAGCTATGGTATATCTAGAGAAGGAAATATCAGTAATTGACAATTAGTTCTTCAACTATTACTTTAAATTTGAATTAGTTTATAGTAACTCAGAAGACTACATCGACTACATTTACTATTGTTTAAAATAAATTAATCATCACTTTTAAATTAGCAGTATAATATCCATTTGCTTATTGTTTTGGTAATAGTCAGGCCAAGAAAGCAGTTTCAACAATGCACCAGTTGCTGAAGTTTCAAACAGAAACACCGATCTGCTCTTAGGAGTGTAAGGCTGGAGATACGGCTACTTCTACCCTCAAGTTCTGCAAGAATGGCCTACTCTTGTCAGCTAAATGAACTCTAGCGAGGCAAGACAATTGGAGAACTTGATGGCTTACACTTTTAGTGGCAGTTCAACCCCATTCTTCAGACAATCACCAGTAGATTAAATAAAATGTATTATTTTGTAAATAAGTAGCTTTTGCTGCATCTGATATGGCTAAAGCTTATAAACAAATAACATTAATTAATATGTCAACAAATAAAGCTAGTTCAGTGATTTTAAAGTGATAATGAACATTTCATTTGCATTCAATAAAAACATACAAGTTTCTAACTTTAGGGCTAGAGTTATGTTTTGATAATTAAAGAAGATTTATAATTTATTCTTAGGATGAAATTAAATAATTAATAATTAATTTTTTTTAATTTTTTGCCTTTGAAGAAGCAAATATGTAAATAAATACATAATTGAAACATCATTATATTTTTAAAAGCTAATATTCCAAATATACTTGAGTAAATCCGTTTCATTCGCTTCTATATAAAAATAATTTAAACTTTTAGTTCTTGGCAATATTATAATATATATCCCTAAAAATAAATTTAATATAAAATGTTCATCAGAGATTTTATCATTCAATGTATAAATTATTTCACCTTATATTTACCTCTGGTTCTGGTGGTTCTGCAGCAGTGAACTCAGAATCAGCTTTAGGCTCAGGATAATAATCGACAGGTTAAGCTGGTTAAGTGTCTAATGAAGGTTAACCTCAAGATGAAAATTAAAACTAGCAATCAAATCAAGGATTAAGCTCTAGAGAGTTAGAATTTTGGAATTTTATTAAGAAGTATCAGAATTGTGACTTCTAAGAGAATGCTAGGCTTTACCAGCATGCTATCTATTCTTTAATTTTATATGCTAAAAGGTTCTCATTCTTTTCAGATTAAGCCTCAAGATTCGACACTACCGAGACAGTGTTCTATTCAGCAGCTAGTATGACAGATAGACAAGGGAAATATTTGGTCAGCTTTTACTTAAGTGATCTCATAACAACTTACAGGATTACAGCAAATGCATTCGATACACAAGGCAGAATAGGTTACTCAAAATCTATACTGATAAGCAGAAGCGATTTCTACGTCAGTTTCTAACTCCCACAACAAATGACTCTTGGGGATAGTTTATTGATCCCAGTTTATATCTACAACAATTTCGATCAAAATGTCAATGCTACTCTGGAAGTTTTCACAATTGATGACAATCTTACTGCAAATTTCTTGCTAAATGACTAAGAGCTTCAAGTATTCTAAGTACTAGTTCCAGCAAAGAACTCATCAGTAATTCTAGTAAGAGTGACAGCTTTGAGTTTGAATGACAATTCTAATATTCAAATCAGAGCCACTGCTCGTGACCCAGTTACTAATTCAAGAGTTGTTGATTCTATATTCAGGGATACTACAATAGTGTCACCAGGAGTATATTAATACGATTCACAGAGTGGTCTAATTGGACCAAACTTATCGTTGAATTTATTAATAAATTATCAATTAAAGATTTAAGTAAACTAATCAGCAATTTTCATTGCTACTCTTCCAAGCACTTTAGTTCCTTCAACTCAAGAACTTGTAGCCTAAATCTATCCATCTAATGTTGATGCTTTATTAAATGCACTTTTAAGTTTGATCATTGACACTCCAGGTCCATGCTTTATATGCATCTATAATCCACTCTATGCAAACTTACTAGCATTGAAAGCTGCATAAGTCTCAAGTTACAGTAATTTTGATGTCTCCAGATATTAAAGCTAAGCTGTTGATTTTAACAGATAATTGTCAACTTACATAAATTCTGATGGCTCAGTATCGCAATTCGCTGGAGCTACTTAAGATCCATTCTTAAGTGTTCTATATCTTCTTCAATAAAACTTTGCTGCAAGTGTCTTAAAAATTTAATGATTATTTATGTCTTAGGTACATCTAGCGGTGGTTAATCTTCAGTTGCAGATTATCTTCTCAGTTTAAGGTCAGAATCAGGAACATATCAGGATTTAATTTATCCATACCAGCCTTACCCAGACTATGTTGTTGAATCTTTCATAGTCTACGCCTTAGCATCGATCGGCTACGCAGATTAACTTCAGTCAGAAATTGAAAGGCTTCAAGGTATCTTGAATCAACAAATGAACTCAACGGATGCTGACGTACTCTTTATCGGAATCATGTCAAATATCTATTTGGAAATGAATCAAACCAATCAATCTGCTCAGTATTTAGATTTCCTAGCCGCATAACAATAGGCAGATGGCAGCATACTTCAGAGATAACTGGTGGATTCAGATCAAGAAAGGTTAAGTTTCAATTAATACGAGGCTACAGCTGCAGCAGTATTAGGATGGTAAAGCGATCCTTAAAAATACCAACAAAACATTGTGAGAGGAATAAACTATCTAATTGAAAATCTTAGATCCCGCTACTATGGCTCTACGATTGGAGTAATATTAAGTTTTAACGCTATCCTCGAATATCTAAATACTGTGAGTGATATAAACGGGTCTGGGGAATTTGTGCTGGAGTTGAATAGTAATGAAGTCGATAGATAATATTTCACCAGTGATAGTTCAGATGTTATTAGATTTGAGACAAGCTAACTTTCAAGAAATAATAGTCTCTTTGCTGTTGGAAGCTCACTAACTGCTAGAATATGAAAAAATTAAATATTTCAAAATTATCATTAAATAAATGAATACTAGATAATAAGTTATTTTATATATAAATTATGATCTAATTTAATTATGCCTTAATAAACCTCTATTTTTTAATATGAATTACGAAATTATTATATTCCATTCTAAATGTTTGTTGAGAACTATGTTCAAGATGAAAAACCTCAGGAAGAATTAGTCATCAATAATTAATCAGAGGTCGTCTAAGCTCCTTCAGGTAACATTGAGAGCATGTAATTGGGAAGCATATCTGGAATGGCAATAGGTGACATCATTTTAATTTCATTTTACTTATTAATTACTATGACATTAACTTTACATTCGATTTGAACAACACAACTCAAGAGCAAAGTGGGTTCCTTGTGCCTTACTTTATCGAGGTTTCCTATGATGACACAAACCCAATCTCTTCAAATTTCTCAAACCTATAGCTTTAAGTTTAGCCCAATTTTGCCAATGCAACTCTTGGTTCCTTATAGACTAGCGGTTAAATCTTCTCCTACAACATAAATATAACAAACTTGAAATAAAACGATTCAGTCGGCTTGACAATATTGGAGTTCAGACCAGCATCATGCCTTCAGGTGAACTTCGCTCAGTTGGAAGTACTAAAACTTAACAATATTATTGATGAGTACCAGGCTATTGAAAATAACAGCATTATATAAATATACTTCCAGGGACTGGATGCCAATCAAACCATCTCGTTCTAATTGGATTTCCTATAGGCCTATCAAGGTGTGTGCTAATAAAGACCTATAGATTAATTAAATTTATACGATATAAATAATTAATACAATAAAATGATAATTTATTAGTAAGTTATATACACAAATAATTATATTAATAGATGTATATGAATATTACAATCCAGAACAAAAGGTATGGTAGGTATTAGGTTGAAAAGATTGATTGTTTTGAAATATAAACTTATTAAACTATTTTTTAATTACTTGAAATTTATTTAATAATTAAAACTAAATTCTTTGATATTAAATTTACAAATTTAATATTGAGCATAAATATTTATATTTCTTAATCTGATTAATTTATTATGTTTTATTATTATTAATTAATGCTGTACTGAAATTAATACTGGGGCTTAAGCGAACCAGATAGACATTATCAGATATTCATACTTTGACTAATGGCGATCCAATTCATTTTTTCCTAGGAACTTTAGCCTCATACTCCAACTAGCTTCACACCGTGTACGTTCACCTATTTGCCTCAAGGTAAGGACTCATGTGGTATTTCGCTACTTCGTATGTTTTCTCTGGTTACTTTTTCCAGCTGCTTTTCTGTATGTGCTTATATTCAGGTAAAAACCCCTTCTCAGGAAAGACTTATTGTTTGGCTTCCTTGAGGGGGTCAAACTCAGAGTGATACTCTTCTGAAGTCTTTTATCATGTTTTCATAATCCCAAAAAGTTGTAATTTAAAAAGATTATATTAAAATAAATTAATAATATTAATTGAATAATTTATATTTAATTGGTAATTATAATTAAAACTGAATAAATTTATTGAAGTAAACTGGGAATTTATCAGTAATTACTTATAGATTACTATAATTAAAGTTTTTTGGTGAGTAATTACTTAATTTAAGTGTATAAATAGGTTTAATTTAGTAAGCTGTTTATAATATTGATGAAATAGCTATGAATTTTTATTCATGAAAAAATAATTTAAAATATAGCATTAATTAATGATTAGAATAATTCTAATTTATTTAATATCTGTGATTAAGTGATTTCCAAGATATTTTATTTTTTTGAATTTTACAAAGTAATTCTTAAATTATCAAAAATATAAAATCTGGATTATATATTTTACACTTAATATATTTAAGCTATATAAAATAAATTTCGCTCAAATTTTGTAATCAATTACGCACATATTGAGCTATTAAAATAATGAAAGTGTTAAAATATATGGCATTAATGCTCGCTTTGACCACGTCTCAGCTGAGGTACACCTATTGTGATGATGATAGTAAAAAATACTTATTTTTTTATTAATATAACGTTTCTCTTAAAGCAATAAATATATATTCATGGAGGTAATATATTGTAGAATTCAATAATAATCTAATTTATCAATTACTTTTTTAATTATAATATTGAGTGGAGGTGCCTCATAGATCGTTGAGAACGATGATTAAATCAATATCCCGCAACCTCGTAATTTTAGTCAGATTTTTTGTAATGTGTAATATAGGTTTGTAAACCAAAGATACAAATTCTGAAAAAAGTGGAGATTTTGTTGAAGACGAAATTCCTGTACCCCTGCCAACAGTCCCTCCCCCTATTGATGAATATATTCCTCCTCCCACTCCAACTATTCAAGATTTCAGAAACGATCAAAATGAATGGGGAACATAAAACAAAAAATTATTGACTTAAATCTTTTAGTTTGTATATAAAAGTCACAATTAATATTTGCCCCCCCCCTTAAAATGATGCATTTAACTATCCTTACCCCTCAGATCAAATCGACCTCGAGTAAATAAAAGCGGACTATAACGATACAGTCACTCAAATTATTCCCGCCACAGCAAACAGATTCTTATCTCACATTTAGACAGATAAGGTGGTTTACAGGCCAGGTGACGTCATGTTTATTCAAGCTTACATATTTGATGCAATTAACAAGACTCCAGCTTACTCCGATAATCTACAAACTTACTCACGCAACACTATCTCTTTTCAAAGATCATTCCCTAGAAATTACGCAGAACCATATGTGTATCTTACTATGACCATAGTCTTAATATTTTTATATCATTAATAAAATTTAATATCAATTTTTGATATTATAAAACCATAATATGAGTCTAAGTTAAAAGCTCTTTAAATATTACAATAGGCCATTTAAAATTAATTCATTTAGATTAATTTTATCTTTGTTGTTATTTTATTATTATTAACTATATTTTTATAGTTAATCCACTTGGTGAGGCAGTTTATAGCTCGTTTTCGTACATGAATAACTCAACAATATAAACTCATAATTATTTGTAAATTATTATGACACTATAAAAGTTTAAGGTACATATGATAATATATTATTTAATTTAAGGGGATTACAGGTACAAAAACAATTATAGTCATCAAAAACATAATTAAATTAAATAATATAGTTATTCTCACAATCTATAAAATTCCAAAATGGGATTTATTTATTCTAAAATAACTTAATTTTATAAATCAGAAGAAAAAAAAATGAGTTCTCAATTTATCTTTCCTATAATATAACTAATTCTCGTATCGATAATAAATAATTTTTAAGGAGTAATTATTACTTTTTCCTCCAAGTTTTTTTAAAGTTTAAAAGGCTTAATTTTAATATTTTGTTTAGTATTATTTTTATTCAATTTAAATCTCAATATTTTTATTTTTTATCTAACGAATTTTGAATTAATAAATATTGCCTTCTTTATTTTTGTAGTCGTCGTTATGAATTTTTTTTGTGCATTAGTCATAATTTTTTTTAAGTATAGTTTATTTTTTCATATATTCTAATTATTATATATTATTTCTTAATAAAGTATGATTTTATTTTTACCTAAACACTTGTTTTTTTGTTGTTGCAATATTCTTTCAAATTAAATAAAGATAAATTATTTTTATAAGTGGTTAAAAATTTATGAATTATACCCCAAAATTAAAAGGGTTTTAAATAAGTTTTACTTACATTGTACCTGAAAACTCTGCAAGTGGTGAGTATCAAATAAGAATGTCTGGCGGTGGTATCCCGGAGTCAATCCGAGTTATAAGAATCAGATAGTACGAGAGATAAGAATTGAACATTCAGGCCTCTTTCAATGCGACAGTTTATAAGCCTGGTGACTTTGTTAATGGAACAATCATAATTAAGCCAGCAGATGGATCTAGCTTTTTGAACGGCATACTCCCTAGATATGCAGTTGTCGTAAACTTTGAAAATGGTTTGTAATACATCCAAGAGTTGTAAGAAACTGATGCAAACGGATTGGGAGTAACTACATTTTAAATTCCAGAAAATTACTCACTTAATTACTTAAGTGTCCAGATTACTGTTTTCTATCAGAATATTATCTAAGGTTTTACAGCAACACTTACTGTAGTGTAAATCGAAAACATTTACATCCAATTTTTCCCAGAGACTTACAACTATGTCTATGATGTACCAAATAAGGTTTACTTCTAAGCCTTTGCTTCAAAGGATGATGAGGCTGAATTCGTAGATATATAAGATGCAATCTTGGTTGCTGAAAGTGAAATATCTTATGATGCTGATGGAAATCCAATTTCTTATGCATTTATAGATGCCTTTGATATCTCTTCATAACACTAAGGCAGAGGTAACTTCACATTTATACCAAGAAAAGGAGTAAATTATTACTTATCAATAAGCTAAGGAGATAAAGTAAACAACTAAACTTAGCCAATAACTAATAGTTTTATTTACTTTTATAATTCCATATATACTTTAATACCTCAATGTATCAGACTAACCAGACATTGATAACTTAGAATTGAATTTTGGAATCAATAACAAAGTCATTGAAAACGATGAAGACCTGGAGGTAACTTTATTAACAAACTATGTTTTGGATCCTAGAAACATTTACGTAATTGGAGTTTTCAACAAAGAATAAATCCTATATCTACAAGAGTACAAATTTGAGCCACTTTAAAGCTATCTATTATATTTTCTATACAATTTTGATTTATAATGTAAACCATTTATTTGTAATTAACATAGATGCTTCAGAGTTTGAATCACGTAATGGAGGAGTTTTGAGACTAGCAGTCTTTTAAGTCATAAACGCACTTATCTGGTACGATAGATATGATTTCAATGCTAAAAATATCTCAACAAGAAACCTGCTGCCAAACCCTTTCTTTGATGTGTACTTTATCCCAAAAGGAGAGCTTCTATTTTTCAAAAAACCCTTAGATCATTTACTAGTCGATATTAATTTGGGTGAGAGACTTTACTAACCAGGTGACTATGTTGAATTCGATGTCATAGTTAGAGATAGCTCAACTTAAAATCCTGTAGGTTACAATAGAAACAGACCAACTGAGAGAAGTTTCATTTCAGTAATAGTAAGTGATGAATCGGTGAATTATCAATTAGAGAACGGAAAACATCCTCCTTCACTTCCTGCTATGGTATATCTAGAGAAAGAAATTAAGAACGTTGACAATCAATTCTAAAACTCAGATTTTTAACGTGTTTTTTATTATCAGAAGATTATATCGATTACATTTATCAGTCCCAAGTAGATGATCAGATATTTGTGAACGGTGATCAACCAGCAGCTACAGCTTTCTAAAACGCACCAAGCTGGGAAGAATCAAACAGAAATACAGAACTTCTTTTAGGAGTCCAAGGGTGGAGATATGGATATTTCTATCCTCAAGTATTGGAAGAGTGGCCTGCTTTAGTAAGAAGGATGAATGCAAGTGAGACAAGATAGCTACAAAATCTATTGGCCTACACTTTCACCGGTGGTGAAGTTTATTACAATGTGAGATCAGCATCAAGAGAAGTATTTGCGAATATATGAATAAAAATATATTTAGTAGCTATATAATTATAGATAGCTTTAATACTTATTGAATGGAAAAATTTAGCAGTTTGCTGGAGGTTTAGCTGCTTAAACTCAAAATAATATCAATCCTTATAATCATAATGAATTTTTGAAAAATGCTTCAGAGTCATCTTCAGATTAATCAGAAGCAACTACATAATCTTAAGCAGAAGGTGGTTAAACATAAGAAGGTGAACAAAATTAGGCTGCAGGATCCTCATTAAGTTTAAGAGAATTAGAATTTTGGAATTTCCTCTAGAAATATATCAGATGTGATTTCGTGACTAATACTAGACTATATCAGCATGCTCAAAGGTTCTCTTTCTTCGGAGAAGAATCTTCTAGGTTTGACACCACAGAGACCGTATTTTACCAAGCAGCAGTATTGACTGATAGAGAAGGTAGATACACAGTTAGATTTTACTTAAGTGATTTGATTACTTCCTTCAGAATAACAGCTAACGCCTTCGACACTCTAGGTAGAATGGGTTACTCTAGATCACTTTTGATAAGTAGAAGCAACTTCTACATTAGTTTATAGCTACCTCAGTAAATGACTATTGGAGATAGTTTGGTGATCCCTGTTTATGTCTACAATAACTTTGATCAAGATGTCGTCGCTTCTCTTGAGATTTAAAAAAAAATATAGTTTAATTTTAATGAAACTGAAAAATTTATATATATAAAGATTAATACCTTTGATAACAATTTGACTGCATCATTCTAATCAAATAACTAAACAAATTCTGAAGTATTCGTATCTGCAAGAAATTAATCAGTAGTCTATCTAACTGTAAGTGCAAACAGCATTACAGATAATGCCTATATTCAAATTAGAGCGACTACTTTAGACCCTAATGATAATACGACAAGAGTGTCAGATTCTATTTTTAGAGATACGACTGTTCAATAATTATTGATTAATTATATAATAGATTAGAGTCATAGTATAAGAAAAAAGATTTTATAATATAGTTGTCTCTCCTGGAGTTAGGTAATAGCAATCAACTTCAGGATTCATTGGTCCAAACGACCCAGCAAATTTTGTTGCAAATCTACCAAGCTCTATGGTTGTAGGCACTCAAGATTTAGTTGCAGAAGTTTATCCATCTAGTGTTGAGGCATTGATTGAAAGTCTAATTTCATTGATTATCGGAACACCAGGACCATGCTTTATTTGCATCTTCAATCCTCTTTACTCTAATTTGCTTGTCTTAGCAGCAGCTTAAAGATCAGGTTTAGAAAATATTGATACTTCAGTTTATCAAACAAGATCAGCTGCACTAAGTAGCTAAATTTCTGCCTTTGTTAATGCTAATGGTGGAGTTAGCTAATTTTTAGGAGGTTCTTAAGACACATTTTTGAGCATCCTCTATTTACTACAACAAACATATACTTCTGAGATATCTTTTAATAAGTACTCTTTATTTAAGATTACTGGATAAGAAGGGAATATTACACCAGTTGCTAACTATTTGCTTGGCTTAAGAAATGCTGCAGGTACTTTCGAAGATCTATCAATTGCATACGCACCTTACCCAAAATATGTTATTGAGGCATTCTTAGTTTATGCTTTAACCTCAGTTGGCATAATAAATGAACTTTAGGCAGAGATATTGAGATTAGAGGGTATTCTTTAAAGCTAATTGAATTAAAGAGATGCTAACACTCTGTTCATTGGTTTAATGGCTAACATTTACTTGAACATTA
Source organism: Oxytricha trifallax (assembly GCA_000711775.1). Lineage (NCBI taxonomy): Eukaryota > Ciliophora > Spirotrichea > Sporadotrichida > Oxytrichidae > Oxytricha > Oxytricha trifallax. Next base: position 95,400 of record ARYC01000818.1, on the reverse strand, counting down.
ACGACACACAAAAAGCAGAGTAATACTTAGACTTCCTCGCTTCTTCATAGCTTCAGGATGGCAGTATTTATCAAATAACTACAATTGATAGTGACCCTGATAGATAAGCTTATAGTTAATTTGAAGCAACTGCAGCAGCCGTGCTTGGATGGCAATCTAACCCAGAGAAATACGGTGCAAACATTGCTAGAGGTATTAACTATCTCATTGCAAATATTAGAGATAGATACTATGGCTCATCAATCGGTGTAATTTTGAGCTTCAACGCCTTGCTTAACTATGTGACAACTGTTAGTGATATTAATGGGTCTGGGGAGTTTGTACTTTAAGTAAATAACGATGAAATTGACAGATAATACTTCGCAAGTGAAGATATAGGAGTCATAAGATTTGAAACAGAATCGGCTGAAAATAATAACAATCTATTTGTTCCAGGTGGCTAGGTTGATATTTAAATATAAGTGATTATTTTATAATAATATGATTAATTTTACCTTAAGTTATTACCTACCTACCTAATATGATTATTAAAAATTTGATTTTTTAATTTTTTCATTACAACTATTCTAAATAAAAAAGTTCTATTTAATACAAAATCCTGTTTTTATATTAATAATACCAAACTAAATTTTTATAAAAGGTAAATTATTAAGACACATTTTTTTGGGATTAACTTTATAAATCTTATAAATATTGTATGTAAAATTTTATATACATACATAAGTGGAAAACTATATTCCTGATACTGAATAATAAACAGAGATTACTTTCACAGAAGATGAAAACGGAGAATACACTTTTATTAAGTGTAAATATTTTTTAAGAAATAGTTGTGAATGTGAGCAACACCACAGATGATTTCAGTGTACCATACTTCATAGAGGTATCTTACGACGACACCAACCCAACTTCGTCCATGCTAACTCAACTCTCACTTGAAGTGGATCCAAACTTCGATGTAAGCACTTTGGGATCGCAGGCAACTCAAGGCACCATCTTCTAATATAAGGGGAGGGATAATAATAAATATCATATTAAAACATATAAATATATCGTTATTATTTCTTTCTTCTTAAAAATTTGTCAAATATTATTTTTATAATTTTTAAGATTAATCAATTCTAAAAAAATATATCTGAGTCAGGTCGGCATGTGGGTGGTAGCTTGCACAACTGGGATAGGAAACCTGGCTAGAACCCCTGACCCGCCAACGGCTATTACCGGCGAATGATCATAGTCCTCTCTACCTCCCATCTAATAATTAGCAGAGACGAGGTGGCCTCATATATGCGGCCTTACTCTGATCTGTGTCCTTCAGTCGAGCAGCCTACATGTACCCTTGAGTAAATTGTTCAATTACAATGTAAATGAAGAATCTCCAGAGAAAAAATGCTTACTTTGTGAAGAAGATGCCTGCAATGGATTCACAGTCTTGTCAATTACTTTAACATCTTTAATACCAATTAAATATATATATTAATTATTACAATCCCATGACCTTCAGTTTAAACTTACTTACTTACTCAATTTAAAAAAATAAATGAAATTACTTTTTTTTATTAAAAATGCTTCACCAAGTAATAAAATTTTATATTTATAAAAAATGTAAATATTTATAAATATAAAGCAATTATATTAAATGTATAAAAACTATAATAAAGTAAGTATATAAAAATTCCTTATTAAATTTGCGTTAATTTGATTTATCTAAACTTTTATACCAAATATTTAATTTCCCCCTAAAATATAACATTACTCTGAGAAACTTACAAGCAAACAATTCAATTGGTTTAATCGTCCTCGAGTTCAGACCAGCATCATGCCTTTAGGTGAACTTCGCTCAATTAGAACTACTGAAACTTAACAATATCATTGACGAATACCAGGCTATTGACAATAACAGCATTATATAAATATACTTCCAGGGACTTGATGCTGGAGAAGTTATAAAATAAATGTAAATTCAGTCTTTTAGTAGTATTTTTAAAAAATACTTTCCTATTATAGATCTTTCTAATTAGATTTCCTCTAAACCTATTAGGGTGTTTGCACTCAAAGACCAATAGATTTCAAATATATTTTTTTAAATATATTTGTTTATTAGATGCTTATGAATTCTATAGTCCCAACTAGAAAATATGGGTCACATCCTTCGAATGAAGTTGACTCTAAAATATATACATAGATATAAAATACGAAAATATAACAAGAATATAGAATAAACGTTAACACTTATTTGATATATGGTATAATAACACTTTATTTTTACTTTTATAAACATTAACTTTCTAAAATCTTTATTAATTTCTTTAAATATGATTAATGATCTCTTCATTAAGATTAAATGTAGATATAAAGCGATTGATGTTAATGTATTCTTAAAATGAATTTATACTTAAGTTAGTGTTATTAATAAAATTACTAAGTGAAGATTAAATAATCCTCATTCTCAGAATTTAGGCATGGCATAGACTGCTTCGTCACCTGAGTTCATGTACTAGGCGCTGCTTGGTCTCAATTAGACAATTTCAGTTAACTTTATAATTGTCAAATGCATTAGATTTAATGATTGGCATTTGCCTCTGTTGACCTGATTGTAGGAAACAGTGAACTGTTTGGTCTCACCTCTAGCGATGCCCTTGATGTAAAGAGTGGCATCTGAAGTGCTGTTATCAACCTTGTTTTGTTGAATAGCGAGGGAGTTTCCGGTGATCTAGTTAAGAGCGGCTTGGTTAAGTTTCAAGCATGAAGCTCCCTTGAGGTTGACAATGATACCGTTTTGGCCTCTGATGGTGTTCAAGTTTTGAACGATCACGGTGTAGTTAACGACTGCGTTGTTAGACATGTTACCGAGTTAACCGTTGTTGTAGTTGGCTGGGACAACTGTGAAGTTCAATTGATTGTCTCTGATGCTTTCATTACCCTTGAATTGGTTGTCGTTGTATATCATAATATTAAAAATAAGCAAAATCCATAAATCATATGCCTATCGAATCTGCTTTTTATTTGGTCAGAAAGACTAATCAATGATTTTGAAAAGCTTGAAATAGGTTTATTTTAGATTATCAATTCTAAAAGTTGTATGAGATTTTAGCTGAGTAGGTGAAAGTGACATCTTGTTAGGTGCTGCTTTCAAGTTAGAAATCTGAAGATAGTTGAATACCGAAAGTGACATTTTGTCCAATGAATTGCTCCTTAACTGTGTCATTCAAATCAGACCATCTATAAAATTTAACCCTTTGATTAGTTTAAATATAGAAGTAATATTTTATTTAATTATAAACTTGGGTTGACTGTTAGCACCGTAAATTTATTATTCAGCAATGACTTGTTGGTTAGCTAAAATTTGGTAAAAATTATAACTTTGTCTATGAAGAATGAAAGTATATTTAATAAAAATAAGCAGTGAACTGAACTTTTCCTGAGATGAATTATATACTTTGAGAGTTGCTTGCTGTGAGTTTAAGGGCTCTCAAAGCTAAAGTGGTGGCTAAGCTGCCTCCGAAATTACCGTCCTTAAATTGATTCTTCAACCATTATGTGGCCATATTGATTGCTAAAAAATAAAGAAAAAGACATTTCCACAAGACAATAACATAATTAATAATAATTGGGTGGTAATCATAAGAAGGTCTAAATAAAATTATTAATTTTGTTTTTTTGTTTAAAAGTCTAATAGCTTTAATTTATTTAATAAATCTTACAGGATTCTAATGAACTTACTAAATATTTAGATCTTTTAATGAAAACTTTCAAAATTAACTCAAGATAAATAAATTTTATTAAATGACATAAATTTTTATGATATTTGATAATTATAACTTTAGAAATAATTATAAATCTTAATAAAATTGAGTTATTGGTGTACACGATACATAAATCAGATATTTATGTTAATAAAAAATATTTATAATCATTGGTTCGGTTTCCATTCAAACTTTTTGAACTCCTTTTGGAGCAACACTAGCTCTATTTGTGATTACTATGAAATACAACAATTTTATTAAAAAATGGCTTAATTCTATATTGATTCAGAATTTTTTTTATATTGGTATTTTGTATTGAATTTATCCACTATTCTGGTTCTAGACAATCAACAAAGCACCATAAATTTCCATTTAGATTTATCCATAATTCTAAACAGATTTTGCATCATAAACCTGATTTAACAAAAAGTTAAACTAAGGGGTTGCCTACTTTCCACAACAGTATATACTATAAATTTATTTTTGTAGTTAATATATCCTATTAAGTTAGAGTATCGAAAGTAATTTTGTAAGTGTTAGGTACTATTAGATTGTTTTAAAATTATGAAGGAAAATTTTATCTTGACCCCTGAAGATTACTCCCCATTGAATAATTTAAAATTGCTTCTTTATCTTGATCTCTGTTCATCTTTATTAAGGCCATGATGGCAGCGGCAGTGGTCTCAACGATCTTGTCGTTTCTGAATGAGTTAAGACCGGTGTAAGTGAAGTTCTCCATGTTTCTTGAAGCTTGGAAGAATCCACCATCAGTCTTGTTTTGATACTTCAAGAGCTCTTTAGTGCAGTTGACTAAGAATCATTCAAAAATTATTAAAATTACTCATGTTTTTGTGTATCGTTTATTTCCCATGATCTTTAGATTTCTAGTTGAGATTTTTGTATCAAAATTTGAACTTAATTTTACTAAGAATATGTCGAGTGGTTGGTAATCATTAATAGCAAGAATAGTAGCAGCTAGAATGAATGGATCTGACTTGGTCTCGTTGACATTATCTGGCTGTAAGGTCTTGTTGATTTGAGCTTGCAATTGAAGATATTCAAGAGTTAAGTTGAACACAATCCTGGTCATTCTTGGGTCTACTCAAAACCCCAAAACCCCTTAGTGAGGTTTATAAGTGCTTTGATTAGTAGGGTAAAGTTGGGGTTTTATTAGGGTTAGTAGAGAAAACGCAAGTTTAATGAGACATTAATATGTAGTTAATGAGTATTAGTTTAATTATATCACACGAATTTTACTTGCTTGTCTTTGTTGTATCTCTTGAATCTCCCTTTCTTTAGTGGTTCGAGCATATCGTCTAAGGATTGTCTTGGATATGCTGGAGCTCTTACTATTGTTAAAATATAATTGATTTGGGAAAATTCAAAATTATTAATCTAAATCAATTTAACTGTAGGCGTAACAGCCACTAATTTGCGAAGCTTTTAATCGTAATTTGATTTATGTTTGATCTACTTAGTAGCAGTTTAAATTTAAATGTTTAGTGATCTAATCTAAAAAAGTGGAAAGTTTTTTTTGTACCATTGGTACATTGGCTCACGAATTCCTCGCATCGGTGCCCTACAAACATGGGAGCTTCTTAATGTACCAATCTAAAACGGTACAATATATTAGGGCGTACTGATCTACTTTAAATGTACCAATGTACCGTTTGGACATTGAAAAGTTTTTGTTTTTTTTAAATCGGTACATTGAGAAAAGTGGTACATTTAATTATTAAAGCAATTAATTAGATAAGAGTGATTAGTTTTTTTAAAAAATAAATATCTAAAAGAATGGAGTGAAGTTGCCCTCATTTACTCATCGTGTGCCAACCAATCAATTATAAATAAAGCAGATGCATTTGTAAACGAATTCGAAGTACAGCCTAAGGGCCAGTTTCTTCTTCAAGATTCAACTCCCGATAGCCAAGAAGAACTTCAAAATCTAAGAGAAGTCGCTATTAGAAACCCATGAGCGTCTAGGGAATGTGTTCCAATTCAGAGATATCTCAACTGATCAAGTATATTTGAGTATTCATGTCAAGAGTGGGGCGGCTGGGCTCTCTTAAGGCTACTTCAGTGCTACACGATATGCAGGAAAGAATGCCTTGGACAAGCTAAAGTTGGACGCGCGCAGTATTGGAGAAATAGAGGCTAGAAACCTATTTAAAACTCCTTAAAAGCTTGAACTGATGCTTGGTGATTCTCATAAGTTTGCAGAGTTAATCTCAGAGAGGAGTTGCAATGGAACCTCTAAGAACATGATTTCAGAGGAAGGCAGCAGCCTATCAAAAAAAGCGATACTCAAAGAATTCATAGGAGGCGTGAGAGCAGGCCGATTGAGTGATGCTTCAGACATGTATGAGGAGAGCAAGGGTAATTATGATAAACTAATTATGATTGGGAGCTGTGAGAATCAACTCAGAGTGCATTAAAAGTACCTCAAAAAGATTGGATCTGGACTTACATCTCCACTGCCAAAGATAGAGTAGCTGATGGGATACATAGAGAGCTCCTCGAGGTCTGACAAGAACCAGAATGAGATATGTGCCAGCTTCCTCGGTGATTGCAAATACTACGACGCTGTTGAGGCGCTATACAGTGTGATCTTTAGAAGATGCCCGGAGAAAGTCAATGCGGTATGGTTTTCTGGCGATCCTGACACTGGCAAGTCCACGCTAGCACGGATGGTGGAACAGATATTTATCACTGAGAGATTAAAAGAAGGTGACGCCAACTTCCTGATAGACGATAGCAAGCCATTCACTCTGCCTTCCCTTGTGATCATGAATGAAATCAACCACAGGCACTTCTTCAGTAAGCGAAACATTGCCACGATGAAGCTATTCCTGGAGGTTGAAGGCTATCCGATCAGCGTAAAGTATCAAGCCAATGAGATGAAATTTGTGGGTTGCCAGGTTATCATCACATCAAACACTACCCCGTTCGAGAAAATGGAGAGAGCAGACAGGGAGGCATTCTACACACGAATCAAGCTGGTAAACATGCATCAACAGGAGTTGAACAGGGATGGGTCGAAGACATTTCCATTCACCACAATACAGTTGGCCAAGTACTTTAGGAAGAGATTGCAGGAAGACGGGGTCTTTGAGGGCAGAAAGCAGGATGTGAAGATGACAGAAGCCAACCAGGACACTGAAGACACGGCAGATAGGACGCATGATCACGATGATAACAACAACTAATGAACCGCACCTTATCTAATTAATTGCTTTAATAATTAAATGTACCACTTTTCTCAATGTACCGATTTAAAAAAAACAAAAACTTTTCAATGTCCAAACGGCACATTGGTACATTTAAAGTAGATCAGTACGCCCTAATATATTGTACCGTTTTAGATTGGTACATTAAGAAGCTCCCATGTTTGTAGGGCACAGATGCGAGGAATTCGTGAGCCAATGTACCCAATGGTACAAAAAAAACTTTCCACTTTTTTAGATTAGATCACTAAACTTTTAAATTTAAACTGCTACTAAGTAGATCAAACATAAATCAAATTACAATTAAAAGCTTCGCAAATTAGTGGCTGTTACGCCTACAGTTAAATTGATTTAGATTTATAAATTTGAATTTTCCCAAATCAATTATATTTTAACAATATTATCTTCTCTACAATCTTCTTTATTTCTTAGCATACATCATCTTGTTTTATGTGCTTCTCAGCTAGATTTATTGATTATTTTTCATATTTTGTATTAATGTAAGTCATGCTTTCCATATCGCACTCTAAAATTATTGCAGCTACTGCCCAAACATCCCACTAAATAGAGCCATTAGTCCATTTCTCTCTGATTGGGAAGTAACCTGGAGTACCAAGAACCTTTGCTAAGGTTACAATCTCTTATCTTAAGGCTCTATTAAAATCGATTACGACTACTTCTAAAGGGCAAAGGTTTAGCATAACATTTTCAGGCTTCAAATCTCTATGAACGTATCCAAGCTCGTGAAGTTCCTAAACACCCTTTATCATATTAGATAGAATATCATTCAAGTCATCTGGGTATCTGTTTTAATATAGATAATCTCGGAGAGTCATTTCAAACTTTTTTAGCCTTAGTGCGATGAAACCAAACCCTAAAATAACACCATCTAGCTTGAGCAAATTCTTGCAATCTTTTTCTAAGCCTCTCTAAGTACAATATATTCGTTAGCAAACTCATTTTGATACTGCTCGTTTTTAAGGAGATAGCTGAAAGGATATACCTTGTAGGCATAGTCATCAACCACTATGAGTTTTGCTTTAGCAGGTACGTTTATATTTTGGTAGTTTTCAATACAACTGCTAAGGTCTACTGCATTTAGTGCAGGAATATACATGGCTCTCTCTTAAAAGCATGCTAAAAAGACATTACCAGCAGGTTGATTCATTAATTCTATTCGCTTCTGCCTCTTGAGCTTCTCCTGTTGTTCTTTTTAAGTCTCAAGATTATTAGATTTTCTTTTAGCGGGCACTAATTTCTAAGTCTCTTTATCTTAAATCAAGAACTCACTTAGGTGATGCTTCTGCATATATTTCTTAACTTTAGCTGAGTGAGTATAAGACTTCTCACAAGTCGTGCACTAGTACCTGCCATCGACCTTATCATGCTTAAAATACACCTTAACTTTCCCAGAGTGAACCTCTTTCATATGTCTCTTCAAACTGGAATCAGTAGAGAAAAGATTTTAGCAGTCTTAGCATTCAAAAGTTTTAATCCTTTAAATCTGAAGCTGTTCCTTTTCTTCCTCAACATCTTTTATTAATGTTTAAACTTCTATTTCAGCTTTCTGTTTCATGTTTTAAACCTATATAATAAAAACCTGTGCTTCAAATTCAAGAGCTCTTAGCTCTGCCTCCCTCTCAATATATATAACTTCTTGTTTCTTGGTTGAACCAAAGTTAAGCATTGATTGACCTGCTCCTAAAAGTGCCGCTCGCTCTACGATTTAAGTTGACCGCCATGTTTAAATTCAAATTTAAATTTCTATTATAAAGCTCTTAAAACCTCTATAGCTATAGCTGGACTATATAGGAGTTGCTACAGCATTAATGATGGTTTGATCTCAGCTCTAAGACTTCATATTTATACTCAGTTTATTAACTATAATTTTTGTAATTTTGCACTTAATAATTTTGATTCTGGTACCAACTCAGATAAAGTTCAGGTTGGTACTGGTACCAATTAAGTTTTGAACCAGATTGGAACTTTTCCATTAAAACCTCACTGGATTAAAACTAGGTACTAATTAAGTTTTGGTACTATTAAATTGGTACCAATTAAACTTAAACGAATTTAGTACCAGTACTAATTAAATTTAAACAAATTTAGTACTAATTTAATGGAACTAAATTGATAAAAATGGAGCTCCATCTCTGAAGTTTGTTACAGCTTCTGCGAACCTTCTCCACGTATCTTTACAGGGTTGACCTCCTATAAGATGCCCATATTTAATAGTAAGATTTTAAAGGATAGGATCCAGAAGTCTATAAATTAAAACTTGAAATTCATTAATAGGAAGAGGAACAAAGATGGAATCATTCAATGAACAAATGAAAAGGGTTGAGGCTCAAGAAATGATATCAAGATTCAGAAGCAAGGAGGATCTCTATCGATACCTTACTTAGCATGGTAAAATAAATTGATGTTAATCAACGATGTATACAGTTGGTCTATTCCTTCCAACGATGGAAGGTACTAAAATATCATTCTTAAAAGCAATACTCTGCGAGGAGAAGAAAGCTTTTAAAAACATAGAAATCAAACTGATTGAAATACCTAACTACCCAGAGATTTCAGTCACAAATCTCTACGAGGATGCAATGAAAGATGATGAAGTGGTTATTTACCTTCCTAGCAAGAAGTAACTCTCAAATAAATTGCCTGAAAGAAACTTCTTCTTTGGTGTTCTTGGTACAATCAAAGAGGATTATTTGAGAGAAATTATAGAAGAAGCTCATAAGAAACGCTACTCTATTTCTCCTGAAGATTAAAAGAAGCAAGGAATACTAATAAGCGAGACGTGGCTAGCAGAGCTTAAGAAGTATCCTTATCTCTCTAGTAAGCTTTGATTTATAACTTTTTAGGGAAACCTGGAACTGGTATATTTCTAATTAAAGAGAATGCAAAGGTTCACAGAGAGAGAAAGTCTCAAACCATTCATTAAGTTAGCAAGAGACTTTATAATGAAGTTTAAAAGCCTGATGAAATGAACATAGATGCTGGTGCTGGTACAAAGAGAAGAAACATGGGTCCTAGTAAAGCACCAGAGGAAGAAAAGAAAGAGAAGCCGAATCCATTTAAGAGTTCGTTTGATATGTGAAATAATTCATTCATTTAAGTCTAACACTTATTAATAAACATTCATTCTTCCTTTCCTTGCACATATCGTAGTCTAGTCTTTACCCGACTCTCTTGCAACTACTCTGTATTAAGTCTACTGTGTCGATTGGTAGATCATGCATTAGGTGATACAGCAAGAGTTTCTTGTAGTGAGTCTTAATCTAACTCCAATAGAATTCGATTCCATTAAATTGAGGACTGTAAGGAACGTTATACACAGGAGTTATCTTTAACTCTTCATAAGCTTTCTTAGATTCCTTAGTCTTATGAACTGAGAGGTTATCAACAAACAGGATGATCTCTTGATCGTTGTACTTATCTCTTAGCTTATGTAAGAACTCTATATACTGCTCTCGCTTAATAGAGCGAGGATGAATAACATAAGTTTCTAAGCCTGAATCTTCACTGATACCAGCCAAAATTGCGTGAGTGACAACCTTAACCTTTTAGTCATACACTTCTATATTATCGTACTTCTTGTACCAAGACTTATTAATAAAGGTGTTGAACGTAAACACAGCTTCATCAGCGTGTATGAACTTGATTTTATTATCAATAGACTTCTGCATTTAATCATATATATAGTTTAAATTATTACTATAAAATGGCAGAGTAAAGTCAATCACTCTCTTCACTCTATTGACAGTCTTGAAGGTAATGCCATTCCTTCAATAAATATTTGCGATAGTCTATGGTGAGATACGCATGTCAGGAAACTTGCGATGAAACATCACAGCTCGCTAGTCAAGTGGGAAATGTGCCCAATACTTAAGAGTCTTAGAATCGCAGAGATATTCAATATGCTGCTAAGAGAACTTTTATTTTCTTACAGGATGTTATCAAGAACCAGAATTGAAATGCTAAACAGCTAACAAGCAATGATACCTAACTGTTGAGGCACTCTTGCGCAGGAGCTTAGCTATAGCAGCATAATTCATAACTGGTTTGAGTTAGTCTAAATTAATACTCGCACCATACCTAAGCTTAAGCAGTAAATCTAAATATTTCTCATCATAAATAGACCCCAAAATCGCTAATTTCTATTTCTCATTTTGCAAACTGGCCTAATTTCTCTACTAACCCTAATAAAACCCCAACTTTACCCTACTTATCAAAGCACTTATAAACCTCAATAAGGGGTTTTGGGGTTTTGACTGGAGCAACTGGTGCTGTTTAGTTGGTAGTGGTGTTGGTAGTGGAGTTCTGTTGAGGGGCAGTGTTGTTAGTTTGGTTTTGAACTGGGATATTTGGAAGTGGCATGCTCAAGTTCAATAGACTAACGTTGTAAACTGGATGTGGTCCAGTCATATTGGTTTTATCATATTTACTGTTTAATTGATTATCATCTTTCAAAAACTCAGTTTACAAAATTTAGTATGCTTTTAAGTTTTTTTAATAAAATTTGGTTTGGTTATCTCTAATATCAGCGAGAATGTCAGCTAATTGCCACATAACGAAAGCGAAAGTAGCGTTATATGGTGCTCTGCCGACTGACTCATTGTCTGAGGTGGCAAGAGTAACGTTACCCTTCTTGTCTCTCTTGTTAAGGTATTATTTTTTGAGTGTAAGTAAATTTTTAAATTAATCTAGATTGATGATATATTAAAATTGCTGAAAAGCTTAAAATGATGTGAATAGAGGAAATATGCAGAATATAGAGCGATTTTACAATGAAAAATCTCAAGCTGTATATTATAGAATATAACAAGATATTCTGAGTATCCGCACAGCTGTGTCGACAAACAAATCCGCACAGCTGTGCGGAATATTGTTGAAATCTGGGCCACTTCAGCCTTGATTTGTCTTAATTCCCCCTCTTATAGGGGAAACCTCTCTGGGCTCTTAATGCCCTATTTTTAATTAATTCTTAATTATTATTAAATTATTAAGGAATATAATTTTAATTTTTAATAAAAAATTAAATATATTAAACGAAGTTTAATTTCTCTATAGAGATTTCTTACTAGTGATAAATTATAAATTTATTAAATTTTGTTAATTAATTTATTCCTTAATAATTTAATAATAATTAAGAATTAATTAAAAATAGGGCATTAAGAGCCCAAAGAGGTTTCCCCTATCAGAGGGGGAATTAAGACAAATCAAGGCTGAAGTTGCCCAGATTTCAACATATTCCACACAGCTGTGCGGATTTGTTTGTCGACACAGCTGTGCGGATACTCAGAATATCTTGTTATATTTTATAATATACAGCTTGAGATTTTTCATTGTAAAATCGCACTATATTCTGCATATTTCATCTATTCACATCATTTTAAGCTTTTCAGCAATTTTAATATATCATCAATCTAGATTAATTTAAAAATTTACTTACACTCAAAAAATAATACCTTATTGAAAGTGTTGTTAAGGTTTTGTACCCATGTGGAGTTCACAACATCAGTCATACCCATCTCGAGGAATTATAAGTCCTTTAAGACTCTCAAAGTATACATGGTCAAGGCTAAACTGCCGCCAGAAGTACTTTATTATAAAATATACTGTTGAATGGAGCATATTCGTAACCGTTCATGTTCTTTCCTGAGATTTGTTGGAATCTTTGGAGTTATTTGTAAAGTTCTAGATTAATAAAAAGAGCATTAAATATAAAAAGATTTATGTATATTAATCTGATAATTGAATTCTTGACCTCTGTTAATGATTTAAGCTTAGACTGAATATAATTGCTATAGTAATTCAATATCTTATTCTTGTTCGGCATAAGCTAAGAATGGTACGAATTTAGAATAGTATAATGCGAGCAAGTCTAGTCTTTCAACTAAACTTCTATAAAAACAAAGTAAATGAGATATTAGAGGAAATTAAGCAGAAGGACGAAAACAAAAATACAAAAGAGTCTACTCGTTTACTTCGAGAGCTGATCCAAAGATTTCACCCTCGTCGAAAAGATCTGCAGTAGCTTCATTGAAGAATGACTGAATATCAGTGAAGAAATTAATCTCAGCATCAACAGTGTCGAAGTTGTCTGCTTATGGAAGATTAAAGTTGAATTCTGAGTAGTTGGGGTTTTCAGTTTGGTAAACTTAAAGATTTTATTTAATAAAGGTAATTTACTACTAATAAAACTGCCCATTTTTTATTCTTTATTAACAATTTATTTGCTTCTAAAATTTATAATATAACTAATATTAAATTTGAGTTTAGACTTGAGTTGAAACTTTACCGAATCTATACATATTTCTTTAGGCACCGCTTGCAATAATGTTTGTTTCCTGTTCAATTGGCAATTAATACATCATGCCGTCTTTGCCGAAGGCGAAGAGGACAATGGTTAATTTAGCATGTCTGTCTACTTTAAGTGCTTTAACTGAAACGACTGTGGTCCAGTTTGCATTGTTACCAGAAACATTCACAAAATTAAAGTAAAAAATTTACAAATTTAAGCCTATATTGGATAAGTTATTGAAGTAGGTGCTGTTGTTGTTTGAAACGTTCTTAAGAGCGAGTGGGAATTAAACGCTGAGTGAATCTGAAGTGGATTCATCAATGATCATTGGAATAACAGTCAGATTAATAAAGTAAAGTTTTATATTAAATTTGCTGGTGACAAGTTGCTGATGGTAAGAGTATAGTTGAAGATGTCGTTAACAGCCATGAAGTCGTTCATCTTTAAGTTAGCCTTAACTGCTTCCACAACTCTGAATGAAGTGGTGTTGAAAGTCATACCTGCATAACCGAAAGTAAAACATTTTACTTGCTATTTTATAATGATGTCCTAAATACAAAGAACAAACATCTCATTCTTTTTCTAAATTGAAAGTGGATACCTTGATTTTGAAGTTGGATAGAAGGTCTGAAGTCTTGAATGTGAAGTTGTAAGTTCCGTCTTGCTTGACTCTTGCACCAGTGGACCAGAACAAAGTCTCGGAGAGATCTTGTGCGGCACCTCTGTTATAGTCTTATGGAATATCGTGAGTCATTAATTTTACTATAAATAAACTGCATCTTTTATTTAGTTTTTATGTTAATCAAGAATTATTATGAAAATTAATTAATTAAGAGTCCAGTTGGAAAGAACCTTTGGAATGTTTTGGTTGAAGTCTTATGTTCTTGGTCTGATGTAATCGAAAGCATCGTGTGGAAGACCTCCGAACATCAAATATTATAAACATTAAATATTTAATTTCTTTATAATCCCCTTTGATATATAATTTTTGGTCAATATCATTATTTTCTTAATTTAATGATGGTTAAGAATATAGCTGCTTTTCTTTATTTAAAAATTTATTGCAATTGTTCCTTATTTATTTTTTTTTAATTTTAATTTTGAGATTATTGTTAACTAATAATTTGAAAAGTCACATCCTAACTTAAGTATACTAAAAAAATGTTTTTTTAAAAATATCAAAGCATTTTATAATTTATGATAAATAATTTAACGTTTAAAAATATTAAAAAACATGAAGATTGATTGATCAAAGAATGGTACTGTCATACCTCCATTGTTTCCTCCATTGTTTTCACCGTTATCACTTGGGGTAGTTTCTGGTGCGTTGGTTCCAGTGGGGTCCATGGTTGGCATTCATATATATTAATGATAAAATGATAACAAATATAGATTGATAATATTTCATTGATTCCAGTATCCATTGGTGGATTGGTGGAATCTCCATTTTAAGATGTTGTCATTGGAGCTGGAGTTGAGCCTTATGGTTCTGCTGTTGAACCATTGGGAGTTGAACCAGATGGCTGAGTTGAACCGCTAACATCTGGTGTTGAACCTGCAGCTGGAGTGGAATCAGATGCTGGAGTAGAACCAGATGGTGGAGTAGAACCACCGACTGTTTGTGTTGAGCCAGCTGGGGTATTATTTAATAACTAAATGATTTAAAGCAATAGGGTAGTGGGTGGTTTGGTTGTGGAAGATGAAGTACTTCCTGAGGCTTTAGTAGTAGTAGCAGATTTAGTGGTTGTTGAAGCCTTTGTTGTTGGTGAAGGAGTTGTTGATGGGGCTTTGGTTGTGGCTGCAGCTTTTGTAGTGACTGCGGCTCTTGTTGTTGGGGCAGGAGTGGTTGCAACGGGAACTGGGCCACCTGAACTGTTGAAGTTAATAGCATCAGCAGTTTGATTTTCAGCGAATCTCAAGAAATTCAAACCGAAAGCTCTGCTCATCTCATCCATACTCAAACCCATTATACCATTATCTGAACTGGATTGTTTTGTCAAATGGACGGCTAAGGCTTGAGTTTCGAAAGTTTGGTATCTGAGACTTTGTAAAGCCAAGAAGATATCTAAGTTGGCGTCTTTGCTGTTGTTTGCTGGTTAACCGAACCAATATATTATATTCTTAAATTATCTTTCAAAGAAATGTATAGATAAAAGACTATCTTAGATTTTGAATGATCAGCAAGTGAGTCTGGTTGCATGAATTGCCACATCTTGGTGTCGGCGTCATTATCAAAGTAAACTCAAAAAAAGTAAAAGTTTCAAACAATAAATATATTAAACATAGAGTTTAGATTTGACCTGGTAATGAACTCTTACCGATGGTGTCAATATAACCAAAGTTAAGATCTTCATTAACCAATACTTGCAAGTATTTTATGATGAAAAAATATATATATTTCATAGTAATTTTTTACTATATGGCATCAATAAACATTTAAAACAAAATAATATAGCCATATTTCTCAAATGTAATCGAAACATTTAATTTGAAAATAAACAATTTCCAAATTTTGGCAGCATTATTTAATAAAATCCCTTGAATCAATTAAGAACGAAGATTGGGTGATCAGAACAATTAATTAAAAATAAAATTATTATGTCGCAAATTAATAATGTTTGGCTCACTATTTAAACCATGGCTCTATTAAATGTCTATATAAAGCAAACTAATCAGGTTGTGTAAATTTGATTTTAGCCTAATTACAATTAATTCAAGCCAATAATAAATATATTTTTAATTTTATTATTCTTAATCCCCAATCTTCGTTCTTAATTGACTTAAGGGGTTTTAAGAAACTTTCTAAATAAAGAATAAAATTTTACTTTAATTTAAAAATATTTTATTGCATTGATAAATTATTTAGTAGCTGTAATTTATGTCCAATTATCAGCACCAATTTATAATCTTCCAATTCTTCAATTTAAATTATATTAATTTAATCTACAATAATTTAGATGATTTAATTTAGCAATATTGAAGAGTAGTGGCATTGAAAGTTAAACCGGCTTGTGGACTAACTTTAACAGTAACATTGACTTATTCACCTGCGATGTAGGTTTGTTTGTTGGTGGTGATTGAAATCTTTGGGATGTTAGCTGGCTTCTTGAAGAATTGGATAAACCAAACAAATTTAACTGTTTTACTTTAATTTCATTTATATTTTAAGGTTTAGATCCAATTTGTTCCAAGAATGAAGTGACAATCATGGGGTCAATAGCGAGGCAAGGCTTACAAAACGATTATATTTATATGCTAGGTTTATAGTTTCATGTGTAAATATCATGTTATCAAAAATAAAGAATAGCTTGATGAAACCTGGAAGTGAAATGTTAATGATTGGAATGAGGTCAACAATGTTGGTAATTTTAGCAGTAAGGTTACCTGAAAGAACTTATCCAATTCTCATTAATTCAGTAAGGTTTAAGCTCATAGCTTCCTCTTGTGTCAAGTTTTTGAACATTTTTAATTTATAAAGAGTTGTGAAATACTTCAAAAATTATTAGCAAAATAAATATAATATTATTATAATTTAGAAAGTTTTGAAGAGTTTAAGAAATGTTCTGTAAGTTACAGAAAGACATAAATTTAATTAAGAAAATTATTTTATTTTATGTCATATTTTATTTATAAGATTGGTTTCCAGTCATGTTTGCGAAAGTAACGTAGTCATCAGTAACTCTGTACATGTTGGCAGACAAGATAAAAAAAGTAGGGGGAGAAAGTTTCGTGTCAATTAATTTTTTTAATATAATTTTGACTAATTAATTATAAAATATTATGATTAAACAATTTTTAAGAGTTAAAAAAGATAAATGCAATTTTATCTTGTATCACAATTTTAGATATATTGCGATATCTTTATTTTGATTCTTACTTTAAAATTTTGAAAAATAAATTTAAGACAATAAGATATAAAGAGAAAATACTTTCTAATATGAATTTAATCTTGTAAAACTTCGTGAGTGGTAGAATAAATTGCTTGAATCATAAGTGTGCAAAAATCATAAAAGGTGTTTAAAGTTGTTAGAAAAATATAAAAATAAAAATTTTCTGGGCAGAAAAATTCCCTAAAATTTTTTTTTTATCATAAACATTGGCAGGAAACTTCCCCCCCCAAAAGTAATATGCAACTCATTTATTCAATTAAATATATTGAAAAGTTTACCTCCATTCACCAATCATATTTATTAATAGCAGTCACAAAAAGAATATCATTAAAAATGAAAAACATCTATAATCTTTATCAAATTATAAATTGGGGATGTTGAATTTTGAAGCTTCAATGGTTCTGAGTTGATCCTTAGCACCCTATAAAGTAATATATAAATAAATAGTGACTCTTGGTGAAGTTTTGGAATTCGAAGTGAATGAATCTCTCCTTTTGCTTGACAGCGAAGAAGAACAAGTCGCTGGTGTCGTAGTAATTGTTGGTGGATACTGAAACGACAAGGTTTTCAGAATTAAAATACATTAGTAAAAAAGCAACTCAATGTTTTATCAATTAATAAATGAAAAAACATCCATTACATTTTAAAAGCTATCTAAATAACATAAAAAGTAATTAGCCAGAATTGTTAAGTAATTTCTTTTGGAGGGTGTAGGTAATGTCAAGACCAGTAGTGGCTTTGGGGTTAATGGCACCTTAACCGCTTAAAGCACCTGGGGTGATGTTCTTACCACCGTTCCCAATAACTTTATCGTCACAGATTTAAATATTGCAAGTATCATATTTGCGATAAATTTAAAATTAAGATTAATATTGAGAGATTGGGCCGTATTTGTCGAAATAAGTGGCTTCAATAGCTGGGGTACTTAATTTTTAAAAATAAGAAAATTTAAGAAAATAACTTAAGATCAGAATATTGTAATAAAATTATCGCATTAATGTGATCTATAGAGGTCATTATTTATATGAGTACCTGGGATTTGAGTGAAGAGGTTGCTGATAATCCAGTAGTTGCTCATTTGATCGTCAGAGATGTTCAATTGTTGAAGACTGTTGTTGAATCTGTTATCCAATTCTCCAATAGTGATTTGAAGGAACTTATCAACAACTTGGGAAGCGTTGAACATGATTTGCACATAAAAACTAATTAACTCCTAAATTACATGAAAATTGTATTATAAATTTTTAAAGAGATATTAAATTTAACAATTATACAACTTATTTGCACAACGTTCATGATTTGTGGCATTGGCACTGGGCCAGAGTTGTAAAAATTATCATAGGTATTAAGTTAAAAAACAAATTAAAAATTTATTAGAGCAACTTTATTATTCATATTTCTTCTTTTTTTAAATCAATTTCTGTTAATTAAAAATTACTTATTGTTGTTTTATTGATCTTGAGTTTCATACCATTGGCCATCAGTTTCATTGAAGTATTAAAATTAAAACAATATTTAATATAGAATTCAGTATTGCTCCAAATTTCTATAAATAAATGATTAGATTTAAATTATGATTTAATGGATAAATTTACCTTCTAATGTTTCCTAAGTTGATTGGTTAAGGTTCAACTTCCATGAGTCCTTGCATGTATTAGTAAGCGAAGCCAATAGTGTTAGTGAAGTTCCATGGGCTAAACATGTCCAAATAAGTTATTCTGGTAATACCAGCTATAAAAAATTAAGCATGGTTTAGGGAAGGAGTTGAAGACCATAATTGGTGGCATACCTTCGAAACCAACTGTGAAGAAACCCTCTTAGTAAGAGTAGATCATGTTAGTCTCGTAGTCTCTTTGTGTGAAGTTGAAGCCTCTTAGTTGCTCAACGAAGAATATGTCTGGGTTAGTGTTTATTTTTTATTCAAGCATTAATCTTGCTCTCTTGCTTTAGAGACCGTCGATTTCAATTGGGATTCTCACAGTTCCGTTAGGGAATATTCTTGGACTATAGTAAAATAAAAAAAAATTGGAGTTTTCCAAAAATTAATTTAAAAATATACATTCTAAGTATGGACCGTTAATCTTAGCCTCGAGGACTTCTCTATCTGATAGACCAGCTTCTGGGACTTCAGTGATGTTGAGTTGGTAAGCGTTGCCTGGAATGGTGAACTCAATGAATGGCAAGAAGCCAAGGGAGTGAGTATAGACGAAGGATCCGAACCCGCTATAGGTTGAGTTGATGTTTCCAACGATGTCCTTAATAGTGTTGTTAGCAAGTAGTTGGTAAGCTCTAACTTTGGCATTTGTAATGTTGAAGAACTCATCAGTAATTGGCTTGAAACCGAATAGACCATTCTAACCTTTAAGATAAACGTAGAAGAATACCTTTTGAGAGGTGTTGACGACTAAGTCAGCCATGTTCTCAGTAACGTAGACGATTTGAAGTCTTGAGGGGTCGAACTATATAAGGGAATCTTACTTAGTTTGGTTAGCAATCTACTATTGAGTAGGTTAAGGGCCGACTGGTAAAGCTACTGAAGCATTAAGAATAACTTAATCTTATAGGGTAAGGTATACTTAAGCGTCAATAATGAACTTAGTTCCGTTCAGGGCATCAGGGGATGCATACAAACCGAACAAGGCTTGACCTTAGTTTAAGTATTGTGGAGAAGCTGAAGTGTTGTTGCTCATGCTATTTATGAAAACATACCCACCAACTTTGGCTGGCTTGTTTTAGAGTGAAATTAAATGAAAATTTATACGATTAATCTTTAAACTAATTGTTAGTATCTAGGTCCATAACGACTACCTTTCCGTAGATCATGTCACCGTAGTTGAAGTATTATTTTTAATTTATTTTTTTTTAATTTATTTCATTTCCCTACAATATTTTAACAAGTTTTAGAAATATAATGAATTCATATATTGAAATCCAATAGATAAGACTTCATGAAATTTAACCAGGCAAAAATTAATAAAATTATAGATTAAATTAACTGAAGTTAGAGCCGAAGATCTTGATCTGGACACCGAATTTAGCTTGTTAGACAACTTCTTCAGGTTAGATGTTTGGATTCATTCTGACTTAGAAGAGTTTTTAAGATGGAGCGATGTCTTTTCCTGAAATTTTAATAAAATATTCTTAAGTTTTCGGTTAAAGAATTTATTAAGGGAGGGATAGAGCTTAAATTATATAAATTTGAGTTTTTTCCTCTAACTTAGATGGCGTAGTCAATTAATATATAGTTTTAAAGATAAAATTTAGTCACCATAGTAGGTATCTTCAGGAATCTTATATGAGAATCCAACAGTTTTAAATAATTAATGTAAATTATAAAAATGAAGATATATTACCAAATTAATTAATTCTGTTAGTTGGTCCCTAAGTTGAGGCAGAGATCATGGATTCAGCAAGTTCGTTACCATAGATATCGAAGATTTATTAAAAATATAGTATTAAATTTATCTAAAGCATAATTAAAAAAGATTGCCATGGAGACTTGGATTCAAAATATATAAATAATTTGCAATTCTACCAGTGTCGTTAGTGGCTTGGAATGGATTCTTTGTAACTGACTGCATAACTAGTACTTCAACAAATATAACATCTCCAGCTCTATAGACTACTTTATCGGTGGTGATAAAACTTTCTAGTCAATCATAAATATAATAACTTATTGTATAATCAAAAGATAGATGTGTATGTTTATGGCGCATTAAAAATTTTAATTATATGCTCTTTATAATTAGTCTTGGAGTAGTTGGATCAATAATGGTGTTGTAGATGTACTAAACAATTAATTTTAATTAAATATGCTCTTATTGATTGATATAAGATATATAGCAGTAAATTATTTTTTACGAAACAGTGGAAGCGAGTCTGGCTGCGTTGAGCACGGGTGGCTTTGTGCTGTTTGTAGAGTTGACTGCGTTGATGGTAATGAGATCTTCAACAATTGAAACATCAGTAGAAACTGTGTTTGGGTTGAAAGTAACGCCTGTACTTAGGCTTTCACTGTTAATATCGTATAAAATTTGGCTCTCTTTGGGGAGACCCAAAAAGTCATTGCTCTACTGGTTAGAGGCTTCTGATGAGGTGGATTGTTTGTGGTTGCTCTCAAACGATGTTTAATAATAATAAATTAGTTAAATTTTATGGAATTAATTGAGAATTTTCAAACAAAAAACCATTAATAGTTAATATAATAAACGATGATTGATCGAGTGAGGTGGAGAGTATAGAGAAGATGGCTAATATCAGCGAGAAGGTACCAACCGCTAATATTTTGTGAAAGTAGATATATTTGAGAATATTATAATTTTTGCATTATTTCAATTTTTAATATTAGAAAAGGATTGAAATCAAATTGTAATTAAACCCAATAATGTAAATTTTAAAGGAAATTTGCTTGATTTTATAAGTTATAGTCTTTTATAAATATTCAATTCTTTTTATGTTGACAAAAAGCTAGTTTGATTGTTTATATCTTTAAGTTAAATTTCTAATAGATATTTTTTTATAAAAATATTTTTATTTCCCAATCAATTCATTTTTAGAAATATGTTAAAATTTTAATCTTTCAATTTCTCCCATAGATTAACTAATAAAAAATAGTTATTAACTCTAATATTGCTCTATAAATAGGCTTACGCATTTTTATATATTTATTATTAATTAATTGAGCCAGACCCTTAAATACTCAGCTGATACTATATAGTATTTTCAAAATATTTTTTTATATTATTGTAGGATTACATTCGATTTGGAAAAAATAATTAAAATCAAATAAATATAAAAGAAAATTATTGGCAGTTAACTTTCTGGAAATATAGACAACATGGTACTCTTTCGATACGCAATTCAAGATTAGCTGGACTTTACTATTGGCGCTACCGTACTATCGCATCCCTGGACAGAGATAAATCGATTTTAATTTTGGGTAATTTGTTTAGTAATTTTCAAAGCTCAAATTAAAATCGATTTATCTCTGTCCAGGGATGCGATAGTACGGTAGCGCCAATAGTAAAGTCCAGCTAATCTTGAATTGCGTATCGAAAGAGTACCATGTTGTCTATATTTCCAGAAAGTTAACTGCCAATAATTTTCTTTTATATTTATTTGATTTTAATTATTTTTTCCAAATCGAAGGAACTCCTATAATATTAGTAAATATTAAATTATTTTTTTACTCAGCAGTTTGGTTTATAATAGGTATTATCAAAAGTAACACTCTTGGCAACATATCATAAATTTATATATATTTTGCTATTGAGCTTAAAATTTTAAATATTTATGCAACATCTTCTATTGAAAATTAAATATCATTTATTTAAGACTGTCACAAGTAAATTTCACCATTCGATACACCCTTAATTTTTGGTTTTTACTCTGAGCTTGTTTAGAGAGTTATTATTATTAATCAAAATTATTAGAAATTAACCTTAATAACATTCTAATTTTTCAAATATAAATATAGAGAATTCGGAATTTAAATTTGGAGAATCCCCCATTTATGAGTTTGTAAATGTGCGGAACAAATAAAATTTAAGTTTTTTTTCTTTATGGTAAAGTATTAAGAATACTAAATCTTTAAACATTGAAATAATCAGACTTAATCTAAAAATAGAATTATACCGACAAATACTTTTATTAAATTTAAATATAATGAAATTTTTATCTCAAATAAAAATATTGGATAAATGTATTCGAGATTGACAATAAATATTAATAAATAATTTATTATATAATTAAAATTATTGATTAATTTTGCTTTGCTTATTTATTAAGTTTTTATCAAATTATGAGAAAAAATATAGAATATGCAGGATATATAAATTTTTGTATTATTATATATCATTACAAAATCAAATTAACTTGACTTAATAAGCTATTTCTAAGCTTAAGAATTGAGGCTAATGGAAAATAAATGCATTTTGCCTATAAAACCCTCCATTTTACATATTTAAATAAACTTTTAATTTATAAATTTTAAACCACAAATTAAATAAAATTCCAAATTAATAGCTCAATCTTTCTAAAATCATGTTTAAAAAATAAATTTATTTCTAGTATTTTAGTGATTTTTTTTTATTCCTTTTTAATTTTTTTCAATATTTCTAATCGATTTTTTATATTTCTAATAGTAAATATAAAATTTCAAAATAAGAGTTAAATGATTGTTTCTTATAAGATTATAAATGATAATTTACCTGATAATTTAAGAAATTATTATTAGGCAAAAAATATTTAAAATAATATTACTCATATATCCTTTAGTATTTACTAGAATTATTAAAGAAAAATATAAACTATATCTGGTTAAGGATAGGTACAAATTATGTTCTTTTTTCTTCAAAGACAAATCTTCAAGTATAATTGAAACATAGAAATTAATACTATCGATGCCTTTCTAAATATATATATATATATAATAATAAAATTTACCTATTATCTAGTTATATAACAAAAATTATTTAACAATTATCTAAATTAATAAGGAAATGCGTAACAAAGCTGAAGCAAAATAAAAGGCTTAAATGTTACCTTATATTATAATTCATATGAGTATATAGATTGATTCTCCCAAATTCACAGATACTTCTACAATAATAATTTAAATATAAATACTATAATTATAGTGAAATCAAATAAACTAAACATTATCATCATTAACATCTAATAATTCTTAATTTCAAATCTATTTCATCCAGCTTATCTTATAAGCAATAAATATATTAAATTAACAATAAACTAAATTTATTTTTAAAATAAAAATGTAACTTAGATATTTAATTTTATAATGAGTAATCTCGAATTAAATTTAACATATCACTGTTTAATACTAAAATCAAACCATCAATTTTAGTCATGACGTAGACGTATCTTAAGTGAGTTGATGTGGTAATCGATGACGTCGCAAGTCGTGAACTAAAAAACTCCAAAAAACCACCTCGCCCCCCCATTCCACTTCTCCCTGATTTGAGATGCATACCCCCTACCCTGGTGTTTCCTGCAGAGCTCTCAGAGATCTGCTTCCTTTAAACAATTAAAGGGGAGTCTGAGAAAACTCTAACTAGGTTCCACCGCTTCTGTGATAGTAGTCTCTGTCCTTTCGCTGTGGTAGCCTCATTAACCCGACCTGGTGCGGGAGGAAAATTTTTATCATTGGCTTCTATGGTTCTCATCGTCTTACTTTTGAAGGTTGAGCACCACCTTCATCCTGCTCCATGTTAACTAGGAAGCTGAACTCATGCCAGGTAGTTCATCTAATGCAGGGAAATCCTTAGCGTGCAGAAGACTAGAGGAGTCTAGGATCTGACAGATTGAACCCAGCAACCACCTGCCTACCCTCAGCAAGCCTTAGTGTAGTAGAAAGCTCTATTAGAAAGACTCCAGCCCCGGCTTCTGTGGGGCACCCTATCCTTATAACTTTCTAATTTATTAATTGTTTTAGATATTTAATTAGCATATTAAATTATCTTCTATTTTTATAATATATATATATATATATATATAAACCCCAATACATATTATGCGTGATAAATCTATAAGTTGGTATAGTGATGATTTAATATCGATAAATAGCGAAATTCCAAACTTCACAATTTAACTTATTATGAGAGAGCCAATTCAAGAGTCTTAGAAAGAGAGTCTTTAAGAATGCTGCTAATTGCATTTTGAGTGTTCTAGTGATCATATATTGTTGAAAGTGTTCCTTATACTATACTAAGTCCATATGTCCATAAAATCCAGTAGCTTTCCCAACTACTTTTTCCAAAAATTCAACTTTAGTATAAACCCCCCCTCTTATAGGGTCTAAAATCCAGTCTGAAGTCTAGAATCCAAAGCCAGTCTGGACCCCCTTCAACCATGACCTCGATTTTCGAAAACGAGTGCCTTTGCTTTCCATTCTACTTTCACTGCACATTTCTACTGGTTATATGTACGTTATGAACAGTGTAGGGTTGAATTCGCCATTAGGCCCTCGGATTTTTCGATTTTTCCAAAAAGCCAATTTTCAATGAGGCCAGACTCGAAAAGCACTCAAAAGACCCATGGCGGGTCCGCCATTTCTTGCAAGCCTACTTTTTTCACCTTTATATGTTGGTATTAACATAAGCAATGCATTTGAACTGGTTTGCGGGCTGTAGCTCTTTAAATCCACTGGATAAGTGAAGGAGAGAGGTTTTTCTTATAGTAAATTTGAAGAATCCAGTGGTATTTTTTAATAATCCACCTATTAAATTTAAAAATCCAGTATATAATACTATAATCAAAATTTAAAAATACCATGAATCCAGCCCAAGAGCGGGATCAGCTTGCTGAGTCTTTTCCCCTATAGATTGAAGAACGAAGCCCTGGTAAGCTTTTTTCCTTTACTAAGCACCTATATTAGAGTTAAGGAATGATAATTCAAATGAATAGTTAGCTCAACTTCTTGAGCAGGGTGATCGGATTTTTGAAAATCTTGAAGCCAAGGCTAATATTGATGAGGGCGGCAAAGTGAAGGGCATTAAAGCTGAGTACAAGGGAGCCCAAGATAGCGTCAAAATCAATAGAGCAAAGGAATTCCTACATTTAAACAACTATGATTTGAGTCTCCTGTTGTAGCAGGAGGATTTCAAAGGCTATTAAAAGACATGGGATTTTAAGAACGTTGTGAGAAAGTTTATAAACAATAACAAAAGCAAGAAAGCCAAGAACAGCAGTGATACCAAGTCACTGGTCTCTGAAAATCTTAACCACTCCCTCTCAAACGAGGAAATGAAGGTGAGTGAGTTCCAGACTACTGTGAGCTTAGCAAGTGAATCAATGCAAGCTCCAAGACCCTTACCTTAGCTGGTTATTAACTATGGCTCAATCATTGGCCATGAGATGTTGGTCAAGCACTTTGAAAGTTTCAAATAATCAAATTATTAATAAAAGGAACAGATCCTTCAAGATATAATGGCCCGCAACACCCAATCACTCTTTTCGTTCCTTTAGCACTTTGAGATGGCAAATGAACCCTAAGTGAACCAAGGGCTCTTCTATTTAATTACAGAGTTGATCTCAAGTAACTAAAAGCTAGACTAAGACTACAAGGCTCGTATCTTCTTGGCTGCCCTCAGTTACTATACAGGGGAAAAATATCAGCCAGAAGAGAACTTAATATAAGAAGCAATTCTCTTACTTATAAGGTCACCCAATGCTAGACAAGCTATAGGCTTAGCCAACTTGGTCTTTATTACTGAGGCAACATGTCTAAGTAAGCAGCTTGCTATAGTCTAGAAGCTAAACGACTCTAATCCAGGCATCATTCAGCTTTTGGCTTAAACATGGCACTACTTTTCAATTGACCCTTAGGTCATCAAACTAATACCAAATTCCTTCTTTATAATGAACGTGCCTTTTATTATCTTGCTTAAGCAAGACTGTGGATTGAACCTTATAAGAGACATTCCTGTAGAGTATACAGAGTACTTTGTAAGAATATGTGCCTTATGCTCTGCCCCTAACTTAGAGTCTTTAAAAGACTACATATCTTCAACAAGGGCAACCTTCTTATAAAAGCAAGAAGTCATCGACAAAGTCTCAATGGTGCATTTTATGAAAGGCCTTGCTTAAAGACTGCAAAGCAGAGATCAATAATGGGTAGGGAAGATTGAACAAATCAGGAAAGTATAGTAGTTGATTGTGAATGCGCAAGTCGAGAAAAATGTATAGTTAAGCATTCACACTATTGACAACTGTCTAAACTGTGACTTCTCTGACCTTGATAGAATAATGCAATTGCCAAGGACTATGGAAGCCTTCTCTGAAAAGGCTGTTAATGACCTTCTTTAGCTATTCAAGAATGAGAACTTATAAAACCAAGTAGCATCCAGATTCAATAGCAGGTCTCCAGAGGAACTCTTAAGAGTAAGTGCCGAATTAGAAACTTTGGAGTAAAATTTAGGCTTCAAATTCTACTGCTCTCAGGTCTTATGTTTAAACTATATCTGTGACAACCTTAACAGCAATCACTTCATTCATTTTGGTATTGGCAATGGGAAGACCCTAATATGCATTGCTTTAGCAATCCTTATTGCTCTTAAAACTTAAAGATCAGTCTTTATACTCAGCAAGAATGAGCACTTAGTGCAAAGAGACTTCAAACGATACTAGAGAGTCATTAAAGCAATGTAGCTTAATTGCAATCTAAACTTCTTTGCCAAAGATACTGGCATCTATTTCTACACTTAGCCCTAATTAAAGAAGATGCAAAAGAACAGCAAGGCTGTGAGTGTATGGTAGCAAAGCTACGTATTAGTGGACGAGTACGACTGGATTATGTTTGATGGCTCTGTTGATACTATAATCAACTCTCTTGAGTACTTTCAGCAAGCTCATAAAGTGATAGGATTTTCTGGAAGCAATCTCTCTTTTACTGAAGAGAACTGTTTAAAGCTAGCTTTTCAAGCTACACCTGTAGTATTTCACACTCTTGATAAACTCTAGGGAAATAAAAAGACTCAATACCCGGATGTTTTTGTGAGCACTAATTAGAGTGATTACTTGGCTAAGATCAAAGAAATTATAATAGAGCAGCTAAGCCACTCCCCAGTTCTAATAGTGGCTTCAACTAACTATAATGCAATAGAGATAGGCCTTTTGAGATCGGGCTACGACTTCACAAGTTTAAGCAGAGGGCAAGCCGCCAATATTGAATCCATGATTGAAGGCAGATACTTAATGAAGAATGCGAAAAAGGAATATGGAATATACTTGCTGAATGAAGCTCATGGAAGAGGGACTAACATTCAGACGAATGATGAAATCAACTAGAACGGAGGTTCTTACCTCATCATCGCAGATGTCTTCTCTAAAAGGTCTGAAGAGCAGATTATAGGAAGAATTGGAAGACTTAATACTAAGGGCAGATGGCAAAGAGTTTTGTATAGACTCAACTCCAAAGATAGTGCTGAGTAGCTTCTTTACGTAGAGTAGAATGAGATCGACCTTATATTAGACAAAAAGTTCAATGAAGTATAATTTAATTTGTAAGACAAATAAGAAGCTATTGATATGGATATTATTGATCAAGCAAAGGAGCCCGAAGTTCCTTCTGAAAAGATTATAGCCATCGATCATTAAGTTGCAGTTGTAAAGGCTATAGTGGAGAAGATAGTCGAAAAAGTAGAAAGTTCTTTCATAGGAGCCAAAAAGGATATCGAGGAAGCAAAGAAGGCCTCTGAAGAGGAAATGAAAACTGAAGCTGTGGCTGAAGAGCCAGACACTCAAAGTAAATTAGGGTTCTATTAACCTTCTATCATAGAATTCATTGTAGAGAAGATGAGCCAGAACCCTGTGCTCTAAGACAAGCCTATTAGTGAAGTTGAGAAGATCTTCAAAAACGGCGTGAGGCGCCAATATGAGGAGATCACTTAAGAGCCAGGCAGAGAAAGATCGAAGAGCAAGGAAGGAAAGAAATAGACTAATAAGAGAAGTAGGAAGGCTTATGAGAAGGCAGAGCAGATTAAGGACTTAGTTGAAAAGTGAGTTATACTTGTAAGGAGGAGTTGCAGAGACAAGTCTTTTAGTGAAACTTACAAGGAGCATGAAGAGGTCGAAGAAAGTATGGAAGCCTGGTTGAAGAAGGCTTCAAATTAAAAGAGAAACTTGAAAAGTGATATAGATCATAGGAACCCCTAAAGAGAGGGGTTAAAAAGAAGATGATTTTAAAGCTTAATTTCTAAAAGAATTCACCATATTCTAACTCTTTCTATTAGTAGTGTTCAGAGAATGGATGAGAATAGAGACCAGCAGAAGTCAAAGGCTGAAGTTCTGCACCTGCCCTTCCAGATTCTGAGAGCCGAAGTCTTGCATAACTTGCTCCTTCATTTTGCGTAAGTCAAGTACTTCACTTTCCAAGTTATCATGCTCTTGCTTCAGCCTCTTAGTTTCTTATAGAAAGAGCTGTCTGTCTGACTTCAAGGCTGTCTCATAATCTTTCACCTCTTCAATTTCATCTCTTGTTCTCTTTCTTTTAGATGAGTCCTTCATGAGATTCACTGCTTTGCCTCTCTCGGCTACAAAGGAAATGTAAAGAGAGTAAACTTACTGCTGAAGCTGAGGCATCTAGAGAGTGCGTCAACAAATTCAGGTCTCATTTCAATGACTAGGTCTCTGCTTTGCTCAAGCCTTTCTTTCCGTTAAAGCATTGCATCGTGAATCATGTTGGTGACACCGTCGGTGTCTAAGGTATAGAGCAAATCACAGATCCATTGCCTGTCTAAGTGGACCCAGTCTCGCTCATCAGGGAGAAAGTTGAGTAGTCTGGGGATGTCTCTCGCATAATCGAGGAAGTCCTGGACTGTAAGTCCCTCTATGTGAGGCACTGCGGACACTTTGACGTCTTCTCTTCTGATGTACTAAGAAGACGGTTACAATTAAGGAGAGATGCTTACCTCCTTCTTTTCTCTTATGATGGACTTGAAGAAGTAAATGTTGGTTGAATCAGGCTTGGGTAAGAAGGCCCGACAATCCTGGGTGAGAAAGTTGTAGAGCTCTTTCTTGCTTTTGCACTTCTAAGCTAGTTCTTAAACATTGATGCCAGTAAGTTACGCTTGGTTCATTAAATTCTAATAGGAGGGTGCCATCAGCCGTTTTAAATAGCCAAATATTGGCTCATGAAGACAGCACTGTTACTATAATGAGATAGTCATTTTCACTATTATGAAATGCCTTCAGCATGATCCGATTTCCGCATGCGGATTTCCTACCAGCACCAAAGTAATTCATTATTAGGAAATTAAGCACTGAACTTATGGAATCAAGTTCTAAAAAGAGATAGTCTAAGCTGGTTGAATTTTTCCAATAAGAGGAAGAAGATAAAAGCTCTAGTAGTTCAGATAGTGAGCGAAGCTCAAGTAGTGAAACAGATGATGAAAGCAATACTGCAGATTACATAACAACCAATATGTTATACTAAAGGAACATTACAGTTGCTGATGTTGAGATAGAGACTGTAAGCAAAAGAGAGATGCTTAACTACTACTATGATCTGGAAGATTCATTAGAGTCTTTGAATTTCAATGGCTTTATTATTGATCCTAAGGAAACCTATAGAGTAAGTAAACTAGGAGGATTTAAGGAATCGTTACTAGATGGCCACTAAATATAGACTCTTGGCCAGATAACACTTGAGCTCTACACTGACTATACCTAATCAGAATTAGAACCTTAAGGTATGCTCGAAAGAGCCCCTTTAATAGATATGAAGGAATTAGAATAGAAGGTATTAGAGAACCATAAAATGAAAGACTCACTTCCAGTCTTTGGATAGCATACTTAGCTTTAAGCTATAGTGCCTCGAAGATAACTCAAGATCATGAGGAAAGAAAAGGAGCTGTAGCAAAAAGAGCTAAAGCTGGCTCAGGAATCTCAAAGACTAAGGATGTCTGAAAAGCTAAACTGCTAGCAGATTATGAAAAGGCTTGGCATTTCATACTATAAGTTAAGAAGGTACCTTAACAATCCCTTAAAAAAAGCAAACTTTTGGAATCTTAAGTAAGTTAATAGAGGCAAGTATAAGAAGCTGCACAGCAGAGCTCGCACTCATATAGTGAATATGCTTACTTATGATTAAGTGCCTATCTAAATATCAGATATACAGAAAAGCTTAGTGTCAAAGATCTAGCTTCACTGTTCTAAGTAGATGATTCGAAGGTTCCTTAAGAATGAACTAATGATGACATACAAGTAAGTCAAGTAGGTAACGAACCTTCATAACAATAACAGTAGTAAGCTTCAACGCTAGTATGCAGCCTAACAATTCATACTCTTTCTAAGTGAAGGCAAGAGAATTATTAATATTGATGAATCAGTGCTTTCACTAGACTGATGAGAGAAGAAGAGGCTGGACAGCTCCCTATGTTAAGAATAGGGTTACAAAATCTTAGAGGCTTAGTCAAATGAACCTGATTATTGGAGTTTCAAGTACTGGAGAGTTGTTCTACACTGTGAATAGGGGAAGAACTAATCAACACTCATTTATGTACTTTATGTGCAAGCTTGCACTTACATTAGATGATATAGATTTGGAGTGGAGAAAGAATACTGTTATCATGATTGATAACGCTCCCTATCACAGATCGTAAGAAGTAATGGCAAAGTATGACAATCTCAAATTACCGCTCATGTTTCTTGGGCCTTATCATCACAGGCTAGCTCCAGCAGAGCTTATGTACTCTTGGATTAAAAATAGAGACTTGAATCCCTTGAATACTAGAGCTTAATCAAAGTAAGTTAAGATAAGTTAACTCTTATAGAGGTTATTGGGCTGCCTTTATGAAAGAGCTTGTCATGAATATAAGTAGAATAAATCAGAATCTTGTTAGGAGATGCTACTATCATGTCTTAACTGCTGCTTTGGAATCTATCTCACTTAAAGACCTGTGACTTTATTAGAAGATTTGAACTTAAGTATTAAGTAAGGATTATTAGTGGTAAAAATGAAAATCATATAAGATAATACTCAAACCCTTTTTATCATGAAAATTTACATAAAAGCCTTATGTCAAACTTTTCCTTATAAGACTTAATTCCTTGTATCAAGATTTCTTATAGTTTTATTTCCCATAAAAGCTTTAGAATTAATAAGCCAACTTTACTATTCATTTGTATTTGAACAAGAAAAAATTTAAATAAAATATAAAATTAATTAAAGAACATTTCTTATAAGACTTATTTCATTTTTTCAAATAAATTATAAATCAATTTATTTCAAGTATTCTATTTCATTGTTAAACTTAAACATGCTTTTTAATTTATATATAAGTTAATTTAAAATAGATTTAAATTTATGTTTCAATTAAGACTTTTAATTTTCATAAGTAACTATATTAAGCTTATTTACTAAAAATAATGAAAGAAAAGAATTAGAAATTGATAAATATACTAGAAATTTATTTTATTTAAATTTATAAATTTATTGCTACTTATGAAAACTTAGACTAAGTATTGCTGAATGATAAATGTAAAAGTATTCATTAAATAACTAGGCATGATTCCAATTTTTCGAACATAAGAAATTTATATAAATTAACAAGTAAATAATAAGATTATAATAATAAATTGAAGTGGTTATTAAATAAAAATGTATAATAAAACATTTTAAGTTTTAAACTAAAAATAAATTTAATTTAATTTATTTTAAATAAATTTGGAAATCGAAATTTTCCATAATTCCCCTACTGGTTCATAAATGAACCTTAAATGACCTAAATTTGCTTGAAATAAGTTTCAAAATTTTTAATAAACTTATTAATAATAAAGCCCTATTGTAATAGGCAAATGGGATTTGACTTACTATTTGGAATAGTAAGTCAGTTGAAATAAAATTTAAATTGAAATAAAATTAAAATCAAAAAATTAACTTAAGAAAACTTGCCCTAAATAAAAATTCCCCTAGCATAAGATTCAAGTTGGAATGCAACTTTATTAACTAATCAGTGACTCAAGCAATTATTAAAAAGTAAAGAATTTTATATAAACATTGTAAGTAAAGTCTCTTTGAATCGTAGTTATATTCCCCTAAGAGTTTGGTAATGCCGACCCAAGGGCAGCGTAAATACGTAAACTCAGAGTTTGTTGTAGCCTCCAAAATAGACTTGCGTTAAATACCAAGTTCTAAGCTACAATGTAACGAGCAGAACGTAAGTTACCCCCCTTGAGAGAATAGTTGCTTATAGCAGCTCACCTGATCAGTGAGCAGTGTTCTTCTAGGTACCAAACTCTTTGGATCCAGTTTTTTCGTACTTTAGTCAATATAAAACTTTTTTATTTTTTTAGGAACAAAAATGGAACAAATTGAATTCAGATTGCTAAAAATCAATAGAAAATTGTAAATGCAACATAAAAAGTGGATAGATCAAACAAATTAAAACTGATTCAATTCATCTATAATCTTTCAATTCTTAAAATGATTCAATTAATAAATGCAAAAATTTTTTTAGAAATACAAAATTATCAGACATTAAATTAGGAGAAGAATATAAAACAATACAAAATCTATATAAATACAATATGGCTATAAATTATAAAATTATGATTTATTTTTAGACTACGACTAATCTTAGAGGTAAGTATTTACAAATTTTAAATAAAATAAAAGCTTTTATTACTCTATATTTATATTCTCTACAATAATAATTTAGATATATTTGAAATATATAAAGTAAAAGATATAAAAAATTGATAGTAAACATATCTTATTTAATTAACATTAATTTAATGTATATTAGGCTTATATAATAAAATTTAGAGTATTTATAATAAGATTGTTATATAAAATAATGTATATGCTATTTTTATTTCTGTATATCATCAAATTCTACGATTCCTCTGATAAATATATATCATTGTTACTAATAAATTTATTGTTAGATAGTATTTTTTAATAAATTTTATATTTTTATATTGTTTTAATGACTCAAACTAAAAATTTTTTATATATTTATTTATAAATTATGAGTAAATTTATTTTATAATTTTTTCATTTAAATTAGAAATCTATTTTTATTTAATTTATCTGATAAATATAAACAGCTATATTACTATTGCAATCATTGATGAAGTTTTAAATATAAGGAAAAAGACTTATAAATAAAATAAAATAACATTTTTAAGTATTGGAAGTGATAATTACAGTATATTAAAGAATTTTTACAATAGACTTTTTAATTTAATTTTTTATATAAAATATATTGAGAATAAATTTATATTTGTAAATATTTGACTTATATTTGAGAATCAATGATCATATTTGAGAATTCCAAAAGGAAATTTCCTCAAGAATTTAGAAATGCAATTCTCTCAAATCTCAAATATTTAGAATTGAGAAGTACAAATTTGAGATTGAAAGTAATTGATCATCAGATCAATTTTTGAAAGTTATCAGATCCAATTTGAAATTGACATGATCAATTTGTTTGCATTCTGCAAATATCATGAGAATCATTTCTAAATTACATCAAATTATGAACTTATGAAAAATTATTAGTAAATAAATAAGTCTTAAATATGAATTGATATAAAAATGCTTTAAAATGAGAATTACAGATAAATTTATTGATTCTTTAATTTTTTGAATTTTATATATAAATTTACTTTAAAAATATCAATATTTGGTATTGACGTCCTCTCAGAGAGACGTCAGGGGTACAGTGATGTCGAGTCAACTGCGTCAGAGGTCACAGGTGACGTGGGGAAGTACACTGACGTCATCCAGTCACAGATACGTCAGAGCCAGGTACGTCGAGGTCACAGATGACGTCAGGAGGTCACATTATAATAAATATTGAGATTTAATGTGATAGATTTGGGAAGCACTATATAAGATATTTCTATTGACTTTTCCGGCAGTGTCCTTTGTGCGGGATCAAAAAGAGTGGATCCCCTTGTTTGAACAACCAAAGTTAAACAAATAATTGCTGAGTTCAAGGAGTTGGCACCCTGACAAGGTTCAGATGCAATTCATTTGATAAAAAAATTTCGGATTGTATATTAAATGTAATCTTAAAAACTTCATCGTTACTAATTAATTATAAATTTTTTTATATAAAAATACATTGAGTATGTATTTTTAAGCTTGATTAATTCTTATTTTTATTAGATTATTTTGCTACAATTTTCGACTAAAATCTTTTATTATGTCTGTGTAGCTGTTCATCATTTCATGCACATTCTTGACCCAATATTCAAGTAAGGCAAAACTCCTTTAATTGGATTTATATGAATCATCATCCTATAATGTTTGCATTAATATTTTGAACATTCAAGACATTATTCTTGCATTTATTCAAAAATTTGATTACCAGTCTTAGGTATGTACAATACTAATTTATGCGAAAAATTAGCTAACTAGTCTTTTTATGGTATTTCTTGTTTTTTTTTCATCTATAACATTTTTACATCTTTACATGCTCTTCAATTAACCAAACTAGCCATACTATCTATCGAATATTGCTTCTTCAGGTAAGAATAGTTCAAATTTAAGTGGGTTACAAGGTTTCATACAACTAAATAAAAACAAATTATCTTTCATAATTGTCTTTTCGGAGGCTTTGTCTCCAAATATTTAAAGGGGTTATCGCCACTTGACCCATGTTATTATTTATTTTTCTATGGTTGTGAACAAGAAGTTCCACCACTTGTGATCCCGAAATGCTAGTTGTTGCAGTCATAAGACCCTCCCGTAAAAAATTGAGTGCTTTGAACGTTTATTACAAATAAATTTCCTTATTTATAATACTGTGACTTTCTGATGTCATCTGTGACTTGCTGACGTCATCTGTGACTGGAGGACGTCACCTGTGACTGGAGGACGTCACCTGTGAACTCCTGACGTCAGTGTGACTTGCGGACGTCACCTTGTGACTTCCTGACGTCACCTGTGACTTCCTGACGTCATCTGTGACCGGAGGACGTCATCTGTGACTTGAGGACGTCAATACCAATATTTTATAAATCTATTTTATCAAGTAAAGAAAAATGAATAAAAAAATTAAAATTATAAGATATAAAAATTGGAGGAACAAATATAAATTATTATTTGTTAAGGAATTGCGATAGATATTATATATACTTTATTTATCAATAAAAAATATTTTAAATAGATTGTATTTGAATTGTATTAGCTATAGATGGAGAATTGATAAACTTATTTGCTTAAATGGAATTAAATTTAGCTTAATTAAAATAAGCTTAACAATAAATGCTTATATCCCTTCAAAACCCCAAAACCCCTGCTCGATTAAACTTGGGATTTTATTGCACTGATTGGAAATAATGACCGCAGGCAAGAGAGACATGAAGTCTACGCTTTTGCAGGAATTGAGAGCTAAAGCAAGTGCACATGAACGAGACTATGGTCCTTTGAATTCCACCATAGTAGTTAAGTTTTAAAATTTAATAGTATTAATAATTTAATTAAAATTTGAATTAAGGAAAAGAGGGAGGTTCAAAACGAGTGCCCCATGAACCTTGCAAATGACGCAACTCAGCTCACAGATGTCAAAAGTAGGGTAAGGACCACATATTCTTCATCTACGCACTGTGCTCTATCCAATGGTAAAGTATGGGACCGAAATAAAATTCGAACTTTTTTCCCACATTACTGATCATTGGAAACTGCACTTTGAAGGCCCTATAATAAGTTAAATTGTGAAGTTTGGAATTTCGCTATTTATCGATATTAAATCATCACTATACCAACTTATAGATTTATCACGCATATATGTATTGGGGTTTTGGGGTTTATATATATAAATATTATAATATTTAGTAGATTGAATTAATTTTAAAATATACTTGTAAATCTTTTAAGTTTAGATTGAATCATGAAGCAAAACTATGAATTTTTATCACAGCCACTCCTTATTCAATATTTTCAATATTTCAACTCTAAATCAGAATCGATTGAGAGTAATTTGCTGCTTGCTCAAGACCTTGGAATAACTTTAATTTCATTGAATCCAGAGTTTATATTAAAATCTATCACATTAAAATGCAATTTAAATAATAGAATTTGTATTATAATTACAGATATATTCCTTGCAGTGAATGGTCTCAATTAACAAGAAATTAAAAGATGTTATGTTATTTTATTAAATATTTTATCATTGAATGGACATTTTCCGGCATATACAGTTGTAGCTTGGACAAGGAAAGATTTCAATAAATAAGCATTAAATTGAAATCATTAATTTATGAATAATTCTTAATAACTTTATAAAAATTCTAATAATAAGATTTTGTCTCAGCCTTGCCGATGTTATTAATAAAGACATTGATATTTCCATTATAAGAGTCTCTCTCAACAGCTGAGATTACAGAAGTTGCGCTCATTTGCTTTGCTAAGCTAGTTACATTCCCTATTTTTTGATATTTTCAAAAATTACTATATAAACATTAGTTCAGTTTTTTTTAAAAAAATTAATTATTATACTAGCATAATAAATTTGATTATGGAAATAATATTAAAAAGAGGTATTACTATAAATAAATGGATTGAAGCTCAAGCAAGTTGGCTCTCTGAGGGTTACAACGATTTCATTTTGACCTCTGAGTGGGTACAAGTTTGTTACTTAAACCCTCAAATTAAATTAAATTAATTGTTATAATAATTTTTTTAAGTAGAAATCCTTATTTAATTAAATGAATAAAAAAATAATTATTAACGTGTATATTTAAAAAACTTCTTTTATTATATATTATAAAAGATTACTTTATTAATATAAGCAACAGTTATAAATATTTTATAATTGAGTTTGTATAATTAAAAAATATACAATCTAAAAATCAAGGAAAGATAAGAACTAATGCAGTAAATTATGAACAATTAAAAACAAAAATCAATATTTTATTTACGTGATATTTTTTATTCATTTTTAAGGTTTTAACTGAAACGTTCAAAAATATCATATAATTTAGATTAATTAAATTTTTTTACTTATATATTTAAATATAATGCCAGTAGTAAGTTCATACGAATGGGGTAATCTTATGAAAATATTATTCTTGTTTTTAGTTTTGAATTTTGGGTATTTTAAACAAAAGTGAAGTATTATGTAGATAAGCTTATCAAATAATTTAATTATATTAATTTAGCAAAAGTTAATAAGTAATTGATCTAATTCCATTTTTTATTGATATAAATAAGAATTAATGAATAATTATTAATCTTTAATATTTTTATAAAAATATTTTGAAAAAATTAAAGAAAGAATTAATTAACTCTAAGGGTAAGGTATCTAGAATTAATATTATAATACTAAATTGATTAATTGGTAATTTCACTACTCCCCAATATATAATATAAATGCAATATGAATAAATTAAATAATATAAATGATTGAATTGATAGGTTGAGAGCTTGGCAGCACTGGCAAGGACTTAAGTATAGTTTGATGTCACGGTCAAGTTAAGTTGACTGTCTCTAAGGCTTGGTCCTGTGTATGCTTTATCTTCATTTTAAATGTAATTCATAAAAAATTAAAAGGAAAAGTTAAAGGGAGAGTAAGGAAAAATATAAAAAATATATCTTGGAAACATCTTTTAACAAGAAGCTTATCAACATAGGCACTATTTTAAAAATATTAAGATGTTTTTTTATTTTTGTAATATAAAAATAAATTATTCCACTATCTTAAGAAAAATAAAGCTATATTGCTATGCTTAATTTACCATTTCGCCCCATTAAATAAGGTAAATGTTTATAATTTATATTACATTTTGCTACATATTATTTCAAGATTTTTTCCCCTATTTATAATAAAATTGAAGTTTACTCTCAAAAAAAAACAATTTAATATTATTAAATTTATTTAAGTTATATATTATAGAATTTGTCTTTACAAAATTATTATATAATAAAAATAAAAAGAAAGTTATAAAATAAATCTTCATAACTAGTGACTGCGTAGTAACTGATTTTTGGGGGAACTTTCCTGTCCCAAATATTAAAAATAATTTCATTTGCCAAAACTTAACGAAGAAATGTTTTTATCACTGCTTCAATTTCTTTACCCTATATAAAACAAATTTTTTTATTTATAAATTTCAAAGTTTACAACGATCCCTTGTATAAAAACTAATTGCTTTAATTGATAATTTATTAGTGTGACTTTTATTTTCTTCAAAATATTAGAATCTTATTAAGAGATAAGAGTTAATATATATTTAAATAATTAAAAATTGGATTATTAATGATTATAATGTGAAGTTAGTCAGTCCAGCATATGGGTGTCGTTCCACTTGGACAGATGAGATTGAATCGCCAAAAGTTAAAGTATGAATATCCTATTATCTCTATCTGGCTGGCTCAAGCCCCAGTATTAATTTCCGTACAGCATTAAATAATAATAATAATATTAATGATAATCTACAAATTTTTTTTTATTTAATTAAATTTTTTATGTATGAGTTATAAAAATCTGAAGGGAACATGAAACTTTCCTCCCCTGATTTTAATAATATTTAAAATTACTTGTTTCATTTATCATAAATTATTATCCTGTAAATTTTCATGAATTTTTATTATTTCTTAATGATAGTGAGATCTGTATTTTAAAATGGAAGACTCATTCTTTGAATAAAATACAAATCTATAATTTAAGTTTAACAGTTTTAATTTTATGTCAGAATAAATTACTTAATTTAAGCGTTTTTTAATAATAAAATATCAAAGTTTTTTATAGGAAAACCAAATATTAATTTCCTAAGTAAGAATATAAGTTAAATTTTAAATGCAAAAATTAGAACAATTTAATCCGCTAATTTTAAATAAAATTATAACATAATATAAATAAATTAATATATATTCCTTGATACATGATTGCAAGTTAAACTTAAGCTGATTAGTTTGCATATTCTTCTTTAGTGAAAAGTAGTAAAAATTTTTATATTTTCTTAAAATATGAAAATTCTTAACATTTATTATCTATAATTTTATGTAATCATAAAAATGATAAGAGTCAATATAAAATTTTATGAAGTACCATTGAACAAATTTATATGAATTCGAGGTTTTAACAGGAGGGTAAATATAATTATTTTTCGTTATGTATAGATTATATAACAATTTTATTGCTCAAAAAGTTTTTACATTGTTGTAGGAATACATTCGAATTTGAGAAAAAAAATTATAATTAATTATATATATAGTAATTCAAATTAGTGGCAGTATTATTAAATTAGAAAGTTAATTGCTAGGTGGTACCAACCACTTGGAACTTTCTGATAGAGCTTTCTACTACACTAAGGCGTATCGAGGGTAGGTAGGGGGTTGTTGGGCGCAACGCATGAGGGACCAGTCGGCGGGGTTCAATCTGTCAGCGTACACTCTTCGAGTGAGCTGGATCTTAAGATTTCCCTGCATTAGATGAGTCTACTGGCTTGAGTTCAGTTTCCTAGGTAATAGGGAGCAGGATGAAGGTACGCTCTGCCTTCGAAAGTGAGAAGACGAAAACCATTGAAGCCAACGATAAGGATTTTTCTCCCACACCGGGTTAGGGTGCTGAAGCTACCACAGCGAAAGGATAGGAATTACGTTTCCTAGCAGCGGAGGGACCGGTAAGCGTTTTTCTCCATCTTCTGTTATCTAGTTTGATCTCATGAGCTCTGTCCCCAGGTACAAACTGGGATGACATCTTGATTTTGGGAGAAGACTAGGCAATAGCGAGAATGATTTTTTCGGAGTTTTCTACTTCATGACTGTCACGTCACGGAATTTATCACGTCAACTCACTCAGATACGGTCTACGTCACGGCTAAGATTGATGGTTTGATTTTAGTATTAAACAGTGATATGTTAAATTTATTTGATTTTAATCATTAAACACACAAATTAGTGGCAGTTAAAGTTGGCCAATTCAAACGATCTTGGGCTCTTTGATAGAGAATTCAAAACTAGCTGGACTTTGTCATTTGCAGTACTATTTCATCGTACCCCGAGCGAGTTAATCGACTTTAATTAAACACCACCTCTAAATTAATTGAATTATATCCTCACATTAAACTCAAGTTATCTCGCTCCTGGGATGAGATATAATAGTAGCGCAAATGACAAAGTCCAGCTAGTTTTAAATTATCTATCGAATGAGCCCAAAATCGTTAAAATTAGCAAATTTTAACTGCTACTAATTTGAATTACTATTTAATTATTGATTAAATTATTTTCCTCAAATTCGAATGTATTCCTACAATATTCTATACTAAAAGCTAAATTCAAATAATGTTAGAATTAAATAAAAAATACTTATACAAATCATTAATTCCTATTTAATTATTTATCGTTTTTTGGAATTAATATTTTATAAATCGAGAAAAAATATTAAAAAATATCTTAAATTGTTAGGAAATAACTTTTAGTTAATGAAATATTTTAATACATTGATAATAAAAATATTATTTTAATATCTATGAGTAGAATATTTCTTGTTTTTTTATTTAACAAGTTATGACTTATATAATTGATATATATATATAGAGATAGAATAGGAGAACTTTATATATTACCATACATCAATAATAAATGCTCAAAAAATAAAATTGATAAGTAATATTTCTCCAAATTACTAGCATTTAATTTTCAATCTGAATTTATTGCAAATTTCTCATATTTTTCTAAAGATAACCAAGATCTTCATTATTGCTTGTTCCAACCGACATCCGACCCCCCTTAACCAACTTCATTGTAGTACCCCCTCCCCTTCTTGATAGTCCTCCAGCGCCCCCTAAATATCCTAATTAAAATGAAAAAATTTCCTCAGGGTATCAATTGATTTGCTTAATGACATCACATCATCATGATCTTTTAATATATTTAATATTACATTAAAAACTTCAAAATTAATTCTAATTGTCTATTATTTGATCAGATGACAGTATTTTTATATTTTGATTAGTTTCACTTCGTAGGTTATTTTTTATGTTAAAAGCTTTATTTTAATTCATTACATTTTTCATTGAATATAAATATTTACTGAACGAACATATAAAATCTTTTCGATGAACAAAAATACCTTTTACTATCTTAATATGAATTTAAAAAATAGATTAATAAATTCTTTCATGTTTTTTATTTTTTAATTATTTTATGATAAAAATCAGGCTTTTATTTTATA
Organism: Oxytricha trifallax; assembly: GCA_000711775.1. NCBI lineage: Eukaryota > Ciliophora > Spirotrichea > Sporadotrichida > Oxytrichidae > Oxytricha > Oxytricha trifallax. The sequence goes on along the minus strand of ARYC01000818.1, from coordinate 53,586 downwards.
TAATTTTTAGATAATATTTCTATTCTAATTTTAAGTTAAAAAATTCAAATTTAAAATTAATTTAATTTTTTCTTTTCTGATTATAAAACAATCAAAATTTTGAATACACTGAAAATCTTTACGATGGTCTAATGTTTACTTATCAATAGATGCTGATATTTTTGAATAATATGAAAAAAAAAATAATTAAAAGATAATAATGTTACTTAACAATAATTACATAGGTTTCAAATCAATCTTATTTAGTTAATACTCAAATATTAGATTGGAATAAATTGTAAATAAAATATTATCGTATTGAAAGCAGTATTTTATAAGAAAAAGAATTAAACTTCTACTAACTAATCTATCATTTATTATTGTAGGATTACATTGAATTTGGAAAATTAAGTGAAGTTAAATTATTAATAAATGAAATTATTGACAGTTAACTCTCTGAAAACCTAGACAATATGGAGCTTGTTCGATAGAGAATTCAAAATAAGCTGGACTTTACTATTGGCGGTACTCCTCTATCGAATCTCTAAATGAATTTATTTTTTGGTGATTTTTTAGTTCATTTTAACCCCAAAAAATAAATTCAATTTATCTCGCTTCATGGATTCGATAGAGGAGTACCGCCAATAGTAAAGTCCAGCTTATTTTGAATTCTCTATCGAACAAGCTCCATATTGTCTAGGTTTTCAGAGAGTTAACTGTCAATAATTTCATATATTAATAATTTAACTTTATTTAATTTTCCAAATTCAATGTAATCCTACAATAATAAATGAAAAGCGTTCTTTATTAGAAAATAAAAAAGGATAAAATTTATAAAGCTATTCTTTAAAATTTTGTTTAAATAAGAATGTATGAAGCAATTTTGTTCATAAAAATATTCATTATCTCTTTGTTCAGTAAAAAAAAGTTAAAGATTGGATAATATAAGAAGATATAAAATATGAATTAAATGGATTTTATATTATAAAAAAATGACATACATAGTAAGACTATTCAAAACATAGAAATAATATAGTCTGAGTAAAAGAAAAGAGGATTAGAATTAGATTTGAAAATTTAATGTAATTTTTTTATTTAGAAGAGTAATATGTAGTGATGTCTTGAAGGAGATTGATTGATACCCTGAAGACAATTTTTTCATATTGATTTGAGTTTATTAGTGGGCGTACTACTTAGAAGAAAGGCACGGGGTGGAGTCGGGAGTCGGTGGTCGATCAAAACAATTGCTCAGTAATATTATTTTTGTAAATATTAATTTTTCTTTCAATTATAAAAATAAAATATAATGATTATTGCTTTGATATAGTTTATTGTTAACTTTCCATAATCAGCAGCATTATATCAGAAATATAAGTTATTGAAGTTTAAAGGTCGGTAGTCTTAGGTTTTCATTATTAAAGCATTACAAGCATATAATTTTCAACTAAATGACAATAAAAACTGATAAAAAACTAATTTATTTTCATTATGACTGAAGTCTGCATTTTATGCACTTTGATAGTAAAATCCTATAACTATTTATTTATAGACTCGAATAACATATAATTCAGACGTAAATGCTTAAGATTTTTTTAAAAATGAAGCAATTACTCTACTACTGCATTCATCTTTATATTTTAATTAGATATGACTATCAATCCTAAAATACCACTATGTACTATTCAGTTTTTTTTTATTTTCAAAAATTAAAGTAAATTTATTACTATTTTTGCTATATAAAGTTTGAAAAAGTAAATAAAACTATTAATATTAAATAAGAATTAATTATTATTAATCAATTATTAATACTCTCTATGTAGCCTTGATTTAAATCCTAAAAAATTGTCAAACTATATTTTTGCAAATAATTAAAGATAAAAAGCTTTATATATAAAATAAAAATGATTACTCATTACATTTAAGAAAATATTTTCAATGTTTTATATTGTATTATAAATAGGCATAACTGCTACCTTCTCCTTCATTTATTATTTATAATAGCTTATTTTCAAGATAAAAATTAACTAACCTTTTAATACACTGCATAAAAAAGAATTAATTTTAAGAGCCTTTTAGTAATAAATTATTTATAAAATCATTTACTTTAATGGAGATATAGGCGCCTTCCTGGGATTAAATTATCTGTGTATCCTAGAAATATCTGAATAAATATCCCAAATTCTTTTTAAGATATTTTAGTTCTTAGAGAGAATTTTAAGAAGTAATACTTAATATGGGATATAGGAATTACATATTATATTTAACGTGTATAGTTTACTTGCTCTCATTAAAAGAACTATAATTTCTTTTTTATTATTTCTTGAATAAAACTGAATAAGTAAATTAATTAATGCATGTTATTGAATCCTTCTTGGTGGCATGTTTTCAAGAGCCAAATGCCAAACTGCCCCTTCAACAACAGGAAATCAACCCTCCTTCAGGGTGGGTTGACTTATTGTGTCTTTATCATAAGGATGAATTAAATCTAATTGAATAATCTGGATGGCTTAAACCCCAGTATTATAATATCCGTAAAGCATTGTGTAACCATAAAAGCATTTTATTCAGCTTTGCTTAAGATTTGTAGAATTTCTATCAATATTGTTTCATTGTAACTTTTTAATTTCTCAATAAACTTTGACATCTCAGATAGGTTTTACCAATTTATAAATTTATTATATTGCATAGCATCATAACCATATAAAAATTATTTATTGCACTTATTTTGGTTGCTTTTGTTCACAAAACATTCTATGTAAAAGCATTTTTCTGTTTTACTTTTTTAATTGGAAAACCCTCGTGGAAGATATTCCCTAATCTCTTACTTTAAGAATAAATAACTAAAACTAATGACAACTCAATCAAGATAAAACTATATTATAAGTTTTTCTTAGCTTCTCACCTTACCTTCCTTAGTAAAAGGAATTCATTTAAATATAGTTCATTCTTAATAGAAGAACTTAAAATAAATACCCTATATGAATCTCATAAACTGATAATATATCATACTTTGTGCGGTCCCTCAATTTCAAATAATTCTCAATATAATTTCGAAGAACATACGCAAAAATTAAATGTAGAGGTTTACTATTGCTCTCGCTTAGACACATAAGAAACTTTTTTCACAGCTTGCTGCTATTTTTAATACAGACCCTTTACTTGAGAATTACTATTGAACTCTTTAAAATGATGAAAGAATAATTTTCTTGTCAGATAATGATTAAGTCACTTTTGAAAACTTAAAAAAGAACTTACTAAAAACATGGTTTTGCTAAAATTTAGTTGAGAAAGACTTCATGAAAGTCTAAAATTGATAATCTCCAAACTATCGTATACTTATAAAGTAAATTGACTTTTTTTTTTACATCATGTGCATTTTTGTAATTGTTATTTTAAAATTTTGGTATTTTTTGAATTCTCTTTTATTTAACTAAAAAAGAATAAATTCCTCAACTTTAATGAATTCCTTAAATTAAAAGTCATATAATTTCTCTATCTAATTACCCCAAATAGAAGTTTCTGCAACAATTAACGTTTTATTTCAGCTTTTAAATAATGTTTACTATAATTATATATTAACCAGAAAATAACATCTCTTTCTTAATGTTCTAGAATGAAATATACTAAGAAAATATTTTATTAATTGGAAAAGTTCAAAATTTTTTGGAGTTTTTCAATTAATACTTCACAAGTTTAAATCAAATTATTATTATGTTTAGTTATTAATTTCAGACCAAGCAAAACAAAACAACTATATTAAGGGTTCTGATTAATTGGAAAGTGTGTCAATACTTTTATTAGGTCTAGATCATTGAAATATTAAATATAATCATAATAGAACTCTAAATTATTCTCTTGTTGGATGTTAATAAGGTTCAAGTATTAAAACGATAATAGTTTGCAATCAAGTGATTTATAAGAGTGGAATGGAGGCATGCATAATTTTATTAAAAAAATCTTAAAAATTGCTATATTATAAATTTTTTTCTTATCAATGTCAATGATAGCTCCAAAAGATTTATAATTACGATGCAAATCTACTAATTTTATTATACTATGTCTTAAATAGATGTTTTTATCTTTCTAATGAAAATATTGATACTATTTTTCGAACATAAATTACCCTACACATGAAATTACTAAAATATAAAGATAAGGGGTTTCGGGGTTGTGAAGAATTGTAGAGTCATAGCGGTAGCTTGAGGACCTCCAAAGCTATTATCTCTGAATTAGTTTCTCAACCATTTACGAAAAAACAGCTTTAAAATTGAATTTTAAAATTTTATAAAAATCAATAAATTAATATAAGGTTTGATATAGATAATAGTTGATATTTTTATCTTTTCAATTATATATTGTTCTAATACATTTAAGTAGTAATTTTTAATTTTAATTTCAAAATATTTAGTATGATTTGTAGGCTTTAGCAATTAAAATATGAAATTAATTATATAAAAATATATAAATAATTTTATAATTAATTAATAAAGTAATAAAAGCTAAAAATTTACTAAATATTTACATTGGAAAGATGTTTAATTATATAAGAATGAATCAAAATTGCAATTAATGATAGTATTTAGCTTTATAATAAAAGTGATTAACTAGAAAAGTTTTACCAATCTTAAAAAAATATGTTGTGCTATATTTAAAATGCTGCTTATTTTTATTTTATTCAATATTAATTTAATATTTAATTAATCAAACCCTGTTTTTATTACACCAATGTGATTTTATTAATAATATACTTTCTAAATAGCTTAATATTAAATATAGTCTTCAATTACAAATTATTATAAAACTCCAAAAAGATTAATTTATATGTTTAATTTATACTTTGTTATCAATATAATTTTTGCATTTTATGCTTTAAAATGGTTATACCATGAAAATAAATATATAAATAATATATAATAGGATATGATCTGAATTTTACAATATTGTAGTTTAACAATATTACTGTAACTATTATAAAGCATAAGCACTCTTAAGAAAATAATTTCTTTTTTTTGTTGTTGTTAAAGATCAATTAAAAACGTTTCTAGGGAAAAAAATATTATTAAAATGCCATATAAGTAATTAAATAAGTAATTACTTTAATTCCAAATTTCCTACACAAAAAACAAATATTTGAATTCTTAAAAGGTAAAAACGTGATAATACTAGAAAATTAATATTAATTGAGATATATTTGAAAAGCACGAGGAATTACATGGGTTATGAATGTTATTACAAGGATAATTTATTTTCATAATAATAATATAAAATGTTTTTTTGAAAAACATTTGGTGTTTAAAATTTACTATTAAATGTTGTCGGCATAAAGAGTTCTATTTACCTTTGCCAATTATATAAAAAGGGTATATTATTTTTATTAATTTAAATAATTAATTAAATATATTGCAAAATTTTGACATTGAATATTAATTACTTAAATGATATTTTGGATTATAATATAATAACATTTGCATTTAAAATTATTAATTTTATATATAATTATTATAATAATTAACTTAAATGAAAGTAGACTAAAATTTATATAAATCCAACTTTAATTCTAAGTTAATTTATTCAAATAAAATATTATTAATATTATTTTTATATTAGATTTATTATTTCATTGAAGATATCAAACATTTCCATATTTTATATGTTTTGCTATAAATTGCAATTATAAATAGGTTGCCAAAAATCTTGATTTCAAATAAAATATGGCAATAAATGCCATGCCTGCAATTGCGGTGGTCTCTACTAATCTGTCGTTTCCATAAGAATTCCAGGCAGTGTTTTATATATATATATATATATATATATATATATATGATATTAATTAATTGCATAATACTTAATAAATATTTATTTTAATTAAAAGTTATGAAAATTGAGCAATTTTACCATAATTAAAATTTTGTGACTACAATTGTTAGTTTACTTCCTATCAATTAGTACCATTAAATTAATGTCCTATTATTGAGGTATACTTGAAATAAAAAAAATAGAAAAAGAATCATATTGTTTGTTTTTTACTTAAGTTTCTAATAAATAAGTACTCATAATATTTTTTATTTTAATATATCAATATTAGTTTAATGATCTCTAAATATATATAATATAATATATTTTTATATATATATTTTAGTGTATGAGAAGTTTGATCTCTCAGCAGGTACGCTGAAGAAACCATCGGGTGATTGATATCTCTACAGTTAAGAGGCGAATTAATAATATTAAAAAAGCTATTAGAAGACATTAATTTATTTAACCATATTAATTAAAATTTGATAAATGTGATATGAGTTTAGTACCTACTGTCCTGGAGTTTTGAGGCTCTACCAGTCCTGTTAATGCAAGTGTTTTAATACCAGGGTTCGCTAATATTTGTTCCTGGCAAAAATTACGGATCATTACATGGTTCTGGGTTTTTTATGATAAGAGCACAAATAATCGTAAATAGATGGTATGAAATAAAATGGAGGCACAGTACCTGGCATTGAAATCTTCAATGGCAATTATTATATAATAACCGAGCAAGGACACTGTTGAGTTTAACATTTTCTTAACATATGATGCTTCTTGTTGAAAATTACCTTAAGTATTATATCTGCTTAATGTAATTTCCTAAATACACTTATTAATATATTTACCTAAATGTGAGATGGAATTGGGCAAAAGTATAATTTAATGGAAGATTATGAATACCAAGAGCTAGTTGGTATGGGTCAGTCCTATTTTAATAAATTTCTAGAGTTTTCATAATAAACTCTTCTTAAATGTTTAAAAGTAATAAATGTGCATAAAAATTGTTTTTCATAATGAATTTTATATAATTTTCAAAATGATGAACTTGATGAAATGTTCTTAATGATCATATTTTGATATGCAAAATAATAATTTAAAAAAATACTTTTTTCAATTAATAATATTTATTAATTATCAATACTGTCTTTCAATTCGAAAGTTTATTTCAATAATGTATTTAATTTAAGATATTTTTAATTTTAAAAAAAATTTTAAGATAAAAATGACATTTATTTTTAATATTTTTATTAGTTTATAAGGGAATGAGGCGTTATGAGGAGCTCTTCTAATTATTTTTTAGTTTCATTAGCTTGAATTTTAATTTTTGTAGCAGAGTTTCTATAATTCAATCATAATATATTTAATTAATAATTAGAAAAATTCAGATATAAATAAGTTTAATTTTGGCATAAACTTATTTAGTTAAAATTTAGATGGCATAGTAAATTTACATTATAATTATTCTATGAAATAGAATTATTGCGAATAAAAAAAATATTAAAAAATATAATTTTATCCTAAATTTTTTGTCAAATATTGTTTAAAATGTAATATTTAAGTTTTTAAAATTTTCTGAATAATCATAATTAGGAAAGTCGTTTGTGTATGCAATTTTAGCAGATTTATTAAAGAATTAGCTCGAAAAATTTCTAAAAATAAATATTTAATAATACTCTTTTTTTCTAGAATAATTAAAAATATAAATAAAATTATTTAATATAATCAGTTTAAATCATATCGTGAAATATTTAATTAATATTAAAGTTCTTCTCTATATAATTTAAATTTCAAAAAATACAATAATTATCCATATGAAAAATTGATGGTAAAATTTTATATTTTATTATTTAAATAAATTCTAACATTAAAATATCAATCATATTATATTTAATAAAAAGCAATTAATTAAAATAAAAAGTTTTCCTCTATTTTTTATATATTATACCTGTAACCTGTGAGTTTAATGCTGCTTCTCTGTTAATAACCATCTTGCAATAGATTAAATAGTTACCAAGCAATGTAAGAATAAATATATCGTATTTTAAATCTAAAGAATTCTAGAATTTACTTAAATATTTACTCAATTTTTATCTAGTTTATTTTAATTAATAAATATATTAATTGAAGTTAATATAAAATTGGCTAATTAAAGAATTTTAAATATTTAATATTTTTATTTCTAATATAAACAATTGATGGAAACAATATTTTCCAAACTTTTTTTGTAAAAATTAAGTTCCAAATGTTAATTGGCTGCTTTCATACAGCAATTATGACATTTCCATTAATTATTGAGACATTTTCGTTTTTATTTTGAAAAAAAAATATTTTTTTCTGTAAGTCATTTTAATTTATTAAGTATTTCGTTAAAGAGATTTTAATTTCTATTTTAAAAAATTAATGAAGAAGTTTGTAACTCTTTCAACAGCTTAACAATTTAATCAATTAATTTGATAATTTTATATTAAAAAAATTATTGCATGATTTAATTAATCCAAATTCAAAAATTTAACTTAACACATTTTCTGAAGGACCCCTAATATAATTATTGCATTTTAAAGACATAACTGCCTTTATAAAACCATAAAATTATAATTAAAACATTATTAGGTAAGGTTTATGATTTAATTTTGCTGAACTTGTTTACAGATGGAACTGCGACTGAATAGGTTTAAGGCTCAGTAATAATTCCAGATTCTCCTTCATAATCGTTCTTAGCTTTAATAAAGTTCTAATATTATATTTAAGCATGATTTTCATTTTAAAATTATTAAATATATTAAGCTACCAGGTTTCTTCACACATAATAAGCAATTTATTTTAGTATTTCAGGATTGTAGTATAGTGAGTGCCACTATAACAATGTATTAAGACGTCAGGAGCAAGAAATTTACTTCAAATTATATAATTAATAGATAAATTCAAATAATTAAATTAAATTTACTTATTATTTCAGGATTTAGCTTTAAAATAACTTAAATTGTATTTATGATATAGTATAATTAAAATACAATTAAGAATGCTAAATCTTAAGAATAATAGAATAAATTCTATATGTTCTTTTATTTAAAAGACTTAGCAAAGATTTAAGCAAAAATTCCATAAAATATATGTACTTTCCAATATTATTTAAACAAAAATGACATAAAAATCTGGTACTTATTATAGAAATCCATAAAAATATTTGATTAATACACAATTATATTAAATTAAGTAATTTTATCATAAAATAATTAAAATATTAGCAATTATTGTAATTAATAAAAATAACTTTCATGATTAATTGTAATAAAATACTTATTTTTTATATAATTTATTCTTATGTATTTATTTTTTATTTAATACTGTATAATTTTGACAAATTTACAAATTTGAATGTCACATTGAAGGTTTCACCAACATACATTCATAAATATATTATAATTAAGATGATGATGAATAGATTAAGGTAAGGCAAATATGAAATTAGAAATAAAAATCTCTAGTATTAAATATATAATTATTATTGTTATTGCTGTTGTCGCTATTGTTATTATTGAGCGTATATATATTTATATTAGTTAATTGTACTTAATAATTAAGGTGATGTTTATCCTAAAATGCATGTCTTTTGAGTCTTTTGTCTCTGGTACTTCTTCAGCTGGAGGAGCGACTTTGGTCGTTTGGACTTATTTGACTCTCATAGGGTGCTCCTGGGATCTTATCCCTTTTCATTTCATTCCACGTCCTGAATGCCTCTTCGGATCCCAACTTAGCCTGGGTGTGGCCTTTGTCAGGGGTATCCCTGGGGGCATGTCCCTTGTATGGACCGGACAGCGTACCAACCAAAAAAAGAGTGATCGCTTTATTATTCTTTCGCTTCCTTTTTTAGAGATGTTTTTAATTTTAGTTTTCATGTCTTAGTCTTCTTATTTGTATTTTAGAGATCAGATTTGACATCTTTAACAACAATAACAATAATAATGATATATTATAATGATATATTATAATAATAATAATAAGATGCCTATAAAAATAAAATTGTTGATCAAATAGAGATGATATTTTCTAAGAAAAATTTTATAACTTAACTGATTTAAAATTATTTTTTTAAATAATAAATATAGCTTTACATAAAATATTTATATAAAATAGAGTAAATAAATGTTTTGATGTTTATTAGTTTTAAAATTACAGGTGGAACTTAAGATAGTCTAACATTAATATTACTCAATCAAATAGTATTCAGAAATATAAAATATAAAAATAATCAATTGTTTATACAGGAATCATGTTAAAAAAAAGAAAATTAAACAAAATATTTAATATATAAATTTCATGTTTTATTTATTAGCAAACTATATTTTTAGGGAGAAAAGAATCAAGAATAATTAACAAAAACTTTATAAAGCAAATACTTACTGTATTTTGTCAAGTAGATTTATTTAAATATAAATGTATCGAAAAGTAAATGAATTTTTTCACCAAATAATTAAATGAAATGATTATAACTATGGTCTAACATAATAAAAGATTAAACATTTTTTAATATTATCTAAATTTATTCCTGATAAAAAATAACGCAGGAATATATTAAATTGATTTAAAATATGAAAGAATTAGACAAAAATGAGTTAAAATTCTTTAAATTAATTATTATCTCTTATATAATGGTTAATTTTAACATAAAAACAATTTGGAAATATGTTTTAACAAAAATATCTTATTAAAAAAAAGAATAGGGATTTTAATTTATTTTAATTATAAAATGAGTCAATTTAATTGCACAACCCTAAAAGCTCTTTCAAATTTTAATATAATAAAATTTAAAGAATAAAACCGAATATTAAAATATAAAAAAATGATCTATTATTAAATATTTTCTTAAATTTTTAAATTGTTATATTGATTTAAAAAATATATATAAAAGCACGTTACATTAATTTTTATTTCTTTTAATTATTTTATTTAACAGAGAGTGGTTAAATAACGTTAATTCTATTGAAAGTTTATAAAATATAATTTAATAATATTTCAAACATTTCTTAAGAATTATTTTTATTTAATAGTGGTGTTTTGAGAAACTCCAAGAGCACCATAGTATACAATTTAAATGTTTGAGTTAATTATTTAAATTTCATAGGTGTTCACCTTGATTGTTTATTATTCTAAAGATTCTGAAGTTTTGAATGAGAAAGTGTATACACCGTCCATACCAGTCTTTCTTCCTGTTGAGAAGAACAAGATTAATTGTTAATTAAAATGAATTTTAAAGAAAATTAAAGCATTTAAAGTAAAAATGTTTGAATTAAATTATTTCTCAAAGTTATTCAAGAATGCGTTGAACCCAAGCATACCGTTTTAAATATCTTTAAGAATGGAAATTTAAAGTTAAATTCATTTTATAATTAAACCCCAAAACCCTTTATCGAAGTTTGTTTGCTTGATTTTATTTATTAAATTATTTTATCTAAATTATTGTTGGATTTAAGACAATAAATTTCAAATATGCCTAGACTTTATTTTTGTCTAGTTAAATTAATTATTTTTTTGATTTATTGTATTTTATTTATAATAAATTTATTTTTTAAAAGTTTTTAATAAAAATAATTTTATCGTATTTATTTTTGGATTCATTTTTAATGAAAAGATTAAAAATTTTCCATCAATTTATTAATTTTCATTATGATTTTCCCCTTAATAAAAATTATAATATAAGTTAAGGGAGCCATCCTGATTATAATTATTTAGATAACTTAAGTCCAAGTTTTAATTTCCCTAAAAATAATGATTATAATAATAATTGTAATAATAAATATATCAGTTCATTTTTAAAAAATGCGACTTACTTGATCTATCTAGAAACATTTTAATCTTTTGTGCTATGAAAAATAATTATTAGTGAAAAGTTTATATTAAGTATCTTTTTATACCTTTTTATCAATTATATTACAAATAAAAAATTTAATTTGCATTTTAATTTTACGGTTTAATTTTAGCACAAAAAGGACAAGATTAATCCTTTTTTGAGAAGAATTAAATATTATGAAGTAGTTGTATAAGAGGTTTAGATTTACAATTTATATCTTTGAAAATAGCAACATTATACTTCTTTAATATAAAGTACATGCATCATACCCCAAAAATAAATTGTAAAAAAAATTACAATTTTAAATCGTTGTGATTCAGGTTTATAATCGATAGAATGTAATTATGTTTGTTTTAAATTAGGTGTAGGTTGGTCTTGGTGTTGTGGTAGCAGCTGGAGTGGTAGTGGGTGGCTAGGTAGTCACAGTAGTTCCTACAGGAGTAGATGTGGGTGCCTTTGTAGTCATATAAATATATTAAGTCCGCATTATTAATATTGAATTGCAGTATTATTTTAAATTGAGTGGCAGTGCTTGCCCTTGTTGTTGGTGATGGTGTAGTAGTGGCAGCGGCTCTTGTTGTAGTTGCTGCTCTAGTTGTGGTAGCAGCTCTAGTGGTGGTAGCAGCTCTAGTGGTAGTTGCTGCTCTAGTGGTTGTTGGAGCGGGAGTGGTGGTAGCAGCTCTTGTAGAGAAAATTAACATGATCTGTGTTTGCTTGTTGGGGTCGTTGAAGATGGAATTTAATCTAAAAATTAGGCATTTATAAGAAGTGATATAAAACTTCTGCTCAGATATTTGTTAAATATTACATAATTATATTATTTTAAATAACTATAAGTAAAGATAAGTTGTAAATTAATTAAGAGAAATTAATCATAAAAGATAATAGTAAATAACTGGCAATATATGCGTTATTAAAAAAATAATAAATTATAAATAAAATATTATATTTAAATTAATAATATTATACTAATATCTATAAAAATGCATGCATATTACTCAAGAAATAAAGTGAATGCATTTCAAAGGTTTGTTATCAAAGACTCTGAAGAGACATAAAAAAATAAATTATATAATTCTTTCTATATAAAATTTAACTTTAATATTTTATTCGGATGGAAGTTCCTAACCCAAAAAAATTTTGTTTCCTGCCTCATCAGAAATTTTCTGCCCTATTCATAAAAATATAAAATATTCATAAATTATGATCAAAATACTTATATCTAGCATCCATTATTATTTATAATTTGATAAAGATTTCAAATTTTTATAAAAATTACAATTATTGATATAAAAACAACTTATTTATCATTATTTTTAATATATGAATAAATGAAAACATTTAAAATATATAAGTTATATATTAGAAAATCTTTTTAATTCATGGCTATAGTAATTGAAATAGGGATTTACATGAATCTAATAATAAAAATAGCCAAATAAAATAAATTGAATGTAGGGGCAGGAGACTTCTATGGGGGCGAAACTGCAAGGGGCACGATTCTTTCCACTCATTTATTTAAGGTTTTAAAAAATTTTAAGGTCAATTAGTATAAAATAAGAATTGTAAATTTAAATATAAATTTTGGAAAATTAGTTCAAAAATTGTATTTATCTTTGATCTTTCATCAGGTACGCTGAAGAAACCATCGCCTTATTAATATCTCAACAGTTAAGCGGCGAAAAAAAATATAAATATAGCTATTAAATGAAATTCATTTAACCATATTAGAACAGATATAATCTTAATAGTATATATTTAAATATAAAGATAATATATTTTTTATATTATTGAAATTCTTTTCTTTAATTTTAAAGAAATTAAAGTCTTATGTAATTTGAATTTATTTGTAAACAATAATTTTTTAAATTGAATTATTAATGATTTATAAAATCACTATTTAATATGGATAATATGATAACTATATTATTTAGGGGTTTATGATTTAGAAACTCTAACTTATAATTAGTTTGTTTTTAGCTTTTAAATTAATCACGAGAAATGAAATTAAACCAGAACTCAAAAATATTTAATATCAGGAACTATTTCTCAAACCTTCTTGTCAGCATGGATATTTGTATTCACATCGGTCCTCCTTATAAATTTTGTTTTCTTCAAAATACTTTTTTTAAATTATTCATGCCATAGTGAGTGCAAACTTATCTATTCCCTCGTATTTCTACTAATCTGAATGCGTTATTTTATATTTTTAGGTGAGTTACATCGTTTAGAACATCATTCAGTTATCTGACTGAATTGTCCCAAACTTGACTTTATGGGAAATATATGTTTTTTTTTACTCTATCAAGGTTTTTCTTAATTTTCTTAAACTTTTCCTGATAAATGAAGACTTTACGGGAATCAAGCGGTGTATGTCCCCAGCTCTTAGCATTATCCTCGTTGACTATTTTTCCTGTTGAAAGATAATGGTATCATTCAGTTTTTACACGACATAAGATGATCATCGGTCGAAGTTTTTCTTGGCTTGGTTACCCCTTATGCCTTGACTTTAAAATTCTGAGAAGGTTCTCAGATCCGTGTATTATCAGAAGGTCGCAACCAACTCTAACTATAAAAGTAGCATTAAATGGAAGATTATTAAAAATCAAATAAAATGTTAATATGGGTCAGCAACCAATAAAAGTATAGTACTTTTATATTATATCTTTTATTATTATTATTATTTTACATTATAATAATAATAATAGAAAATATTATTTTATACACAAATTAGATAATTATATTTATATAATGCATTATTTACATTTTTTAATATAAAAAATATTAAATGGAGCACTTGAGGAAATATTCTTAATTGTGTTGTTAATAGTTACTGATAGGTTCAAGAAGTCATTGTAGAAGTTAAGACCAGCTGGTTAATAGTAGTTAATCTAATAAAATATAAATTTCTTCATTCAATTTTAAATGATTTTCAATGCTAATTTATAGTATAAATTAAAAAAAATACATATTTAATAAAATTCCCAAAACACTTCAGTAGTAATTGAATTTTTTGTTGTTCAAGTTTACGATTAATGATAATAAATTTTATGCAATTTATTAGAAAATAAAATGTAAGAAAGAGTCTAATTCTATATACTCTTTAATCACAATAATAAAACTTGGTGTCAAGTTGATGTTTTATAAATATAATTTTCTTGGATGTTTGACTTGATAATTTTTAATATAAAATCAATTTCATAAATTGCCTTGAATAAAATTTAATAAGCAAAATTTTTAGCTTCCATTCAAATGTAATAATCTATTATTTTTAGTATGATCTCTGCTAATGTTAGCATTCATTTACCTTCCAAATAATCGCTATTTTAAAAATTAGTTTTGATTATATATACTATATCTCATTATTTCATTCATAGTCTCTGACTTTCAAATAATTTATCTCTGTAATATATGTATATATAAATCCTAATGCATTTATTTGAAAAAAGCTTGCACACTTTGATTTCTGTTTAAATCATATAATAATTTACTCAAGTTTAATTTTAGTTTAGTCCTTTTTTAAATTTCTTATTTTACGCTGATAGGCTTTTTTATAAAAATAAGATCCCCTCTACAACTCAAATATAAGAATCAAGTGTATTATTTAAACAAGTTTTAATTATTATAAAGTTATTAATATTTAGGTTGTCTAGCTTATAATGCTTCTAAGACATTAATAAATTTGATATCTCATTATATATAATGCTAAAAAAAGAATTTGAAGTCATAGAAGATTGATGATGGAGCTTTTTCAAATAAAAATGTGTGTAATTTATATCGTCATTGAGTTAATCGCTATTTTAATTTAATCCAATTTTCAAAATTTGAAGAATATATTTATTTGCTCGCTGCAATAATAAATCCCAATCTTAGTATATAATTCCACAAACTATTCTTAAACTAATTAATTATTAAAAGAGTATCCTTTAATTGGAGCCATTTTTTAATTAAAACTCAAATCAAACAAATTAAAAATATATTAGATTTTGAATAGTATTTAGAGGAATGTTTACTTATAATAAAATTATTTTTCATAAATCGTTTGAAGATTAATGAGAATATAGGGGAATGAGGAGTTATAAGTAGATCTTCCACTGGCTTCAGTTTCGTTAGTTTGAAGTGTAATGAGTCCTCTTTTGTCTCTCTTGTCAGTTAACCATTTCAAGTTCTGTTGGAAGGTAGAATTTGGATCAGACATGTTGGCTTCCAAGAATAAATAAACATATCGTTTAAATGCTCATGATTTAAATAATATAATTAAATATCAATTTATATATATATATATATATTATTATAATATATATATATATATATATATAATACGACATTTTTAGCAACATCAACTAAAATCATAAATCAATTTGCTATATTAATCATTTAGTTTCAAAAATATTTGAGTAAATATAATAAGCTTTAACATTTTACAAAATTTAAATGTTTACAGACAATTTTTAATGCGTGTTTCATATAAAAAAATATTTTTTGCATGCTGTTATGTTTTTATTAATACTTATGATGCTTAATTACATCGTAAATATAAATAAATAATGAATTCAATATTTTAAAACAAAATATCATGAACTTTAACATTAAATGTTAAACCATTCCCTTAATTTTCACAATATAAGTTCTAAGATATATCGGATAATAAAATTAAATATAAAAGTTTTTTGCCAACTTTTTGTTAACGAAATTTAAATTTTGCAATATGTTTTTCACTTACATTTGATTGGTAAAAAAAGTTAAGCTGATATGTAAAATTCAGGAAATTTAGCATAAAATATTTCTTATTTTATCTAGTGATATTTAAATCGATGCTATTTAATATCATTTAAATATATGTTTGATATCTATAATCTCTATTCTTTGAATGGTATTATATAAAAATAAAAAGTATATTAGGTTAATAAAATTGGCAATTCAAAAAAAATGATTTTGTCTTTATATTATTATTATTTAACTTGCAGATATCACAACCCTAATTTAACTACATTATGATTTATATAAAATTCTATTAAACTGAAATCACAAAACAATTTGTGGAAAAATAACATTTAAAACCTAAATTGTTTAGATTAA
The DNA here is from genome assembly GCA_000711775.1 of Oxytricha trifallax. Taxonomy (NCBI): domain Eukaryota; phylum Ciliophora; class Spirotrichea; order Sporadotrichida; family Oxytrichidae; genus Oxytricha; species Oxytricha trifallax. The sequence goes on along the minus strand of ARYC01000818.1, from coordinate 36,881 downwards.
TTTCTCAGTTAGAATACGAGTCAAATTCATTTAATCTATTTTTTAATTTTTTTTAAATAAACTTAAAAATATATTATTGTAAAAATACATGTTATTTTGGATAGTTAATTATAATTTTGACTATAATTAAAAATTGTAGCATATTATGTTGGCCAAATTTGTCGATCTTGGGCTCATTCGGTAGTGTATTTAAAATTAGCTGAAATTTATTATTGGTGGTGCTATTTTATCGCATCCCTGGAATGAGATTACTTGACTTTAATGAGAGGGTACAATTTAATGAAATAAGAAACATTGAATTAAGTAAAGTAATATCGTTTCAGGGATGTGATAAAATAGCACCGCCAATAATAAATTTCAGCTAATTATGAATACACTACCCAATGAGCCTAAGATCGACAAATTTGGCCAACTTAATATGCCACAATTTTGAATTTTAATAAAAAATTTATAATTAACTATCCAAAATAACATGTATTTTTATAATATTTAACGATTTTTATATAAATAGTTTGGGGAGAAATTTCTTGCCCCAAACATTATATATTTTTATAATTTATCTGCTAAAAATGTAGAAGAAGCATACCAACCACTCTTTCAATTTCCATCCCCTATGTTAAACATCTTATTTTAATTAAAACATTTTCTAAGTTTTATAAATATACCTTGTCTCATTAAATATTTGATACAAAATTACAAAATATATTAATTAATATATAGTTAATGTGACTTTCAATAAAATATTCTAATTTTTATAAATATATGAAAATAAATGAATGTTTTAATAATTAAAATTTGTTTAAATATGATGATAAAGATTCTTAAAATTTATAAAAAAATTACATATTTTTGGGAAACAAACTTCCCCCCCAATAGTTATATAATTAAAATCAAAACTATTAATATTAAATTAATCATATCTAATTTATTATGAATGAGAATCTATAAAGAGAGGAGTTGAAATTTTCTTGGATAATAATTTTATTTTTTTATTGATACTAAGATTTCAATTTTTTATCAGAAATCTCAAAAATTTCAAACTTATTTATATAAAAACTGTATTTATTATTACAAAATATTTATTTAATTTTCACCAAAAAAGTTTTAAGTAAATGACAAAATTGTATCAAATCAAGAATATTATTTCTTGATATTTATTTATAATATGAAAACTTAAAGTCTATACAAGTTTTTAGTATGGAAACTTTTACTCACCAATCTAAAAAAATGCATTTAAAATAAAAAATTGACAATGATTATTCAATAAAAAAACTGCTTTTTTACTTAGAAAATTCATTTCCCCGAATCTTGAAAGACAAGTAAGTATAATTATTGTAGGAATACATTTGATTTGGGAAAATAAATAATAAATTAATTAAATATTAAATTTGAGGCAGTTAACATTCTGGAAACCCTGACAATATGGTACTTGTTCGATAGAGAATTCAAAATTAGCTGGACTTTATCATTTGCGGTACCCCTCTATCGCATCTCTAGAGCGAGTTAACACGACTTTAATTCTTGGTGATTTGTTTAGTTAATTAAAATGTCAAAATTAAAGTCGTGTTAACTCGATCTAGAGATGCGATAGAGGGGTACCGCCAATGATAAAGTCTAGCTAATTTGAATTCTCTATCGAAAAAGTACCATATTGTATAGGCTAGGACAAAGTTAACTACCTCGAATTTAATATTTAATTAATTAATTAATTAATTTATTATATATTTTCCCAAATCAAATGTATTCCTACAATAACATTAAATATAGTATAAATGAATTAAATATTTGTAGATAGGCAGTCAGAACAGTGTTACCTTGAGTACTGTATATAATTTTTAAAATAAAAATTTAAGTTTACTGTTAAATGGAGCATATTCGTAACCTGTCAATTTAGTGCCGCTTCTATATTTTAAATTATGTTGCAGCTGATTAAATAATTACCAAGCAGTGTATTGTATAAAATATAAATAGTATTATTTTTACAATTTTTTGTTAATTAAATATATTTTAGATTCTTTATAGAACAACCTTAATTTGGTTGACTTATATAATTAAATATGTTTTCATCAAGTAGAAATATTTCTATAAAATTTTTCTCACTGAATATAATTTTACTAAACGTTTCTTGAAAAAAATATAGAGTGTAGTTGACCTCAGCAAAAGTGAATTCTAATTCATTAAGACGAGTTTAGTTTCTATATTACTCTTCGTTTTACATCTCTTATCTATAGAAACTGAAGAAGAAATCGTAGAGAATTCCAGTTAATTCTAATCTTTGACCAATCTTTAAAGAAAAAGAAATTATTTTATTAGGCTTTTGGGGCTAATGAAAATGTTAAAAATAACTTAATTTTTTAAAATATAACACTTAATAGTAATTTTTTAAATAAATTATCTCGAGGGCAGATCCAAATATTTCACCTTCTTCGAAAATCTTGTCGGTTGCTAACTGGAGGAATTTCTCATAAGACATAATAAATTTAATCTTGTGAGAGAAACTATAAAAAAAAGCAAAGTTTATATGCACACTCAATGCTAAAAATTATATTATTGTACAAAAAACTTTTTATTATTATACTGAAATTGTCTACAGATGTAACTGCTTCTTATAAAAGGTAAATGAGATTTGCATTAAATATTTTATGAAAAATAATTCTTAATATTTTATGATGCACTTCAATCTATAATTAAATGCACAAAATATAAATAAAATTAAATACTCTATTGATTAATGTTATAGCATTTTTATTAGATTATAACTTAATAAAAAGATTTGATGTTTCCGCTGGCATATTGCTCAACCTTCATAGATTCTTTTAGGATTGTAATATCTAGAATATCACTATATGAATACTGGACGCCGTCAGGAGATTTACAAGTTAAATAGATTGGGAATTAACCGTTTTAACGACTAACCTCTTTGATTGCTGTCACCTGGAAGTTTGCTCAATAATAATATTCATTGTTTTTAATTATTATATAGTATAAAAAGCTTTATATCTGATATTAGGAATAATTTTACAATTAGTTGCACATTAATTCAAATTCCATAATTTTATAAATAATATTTAGACTGTGTAGTTGGTGTTATTTGCAGTGACATTAACACAATATTAAACATATCAGTATATAATTTAATTATATTTATTTAATGATTGTATGTTTAGTTAAGGACAAGTGATCCGTTGACCATCTTTTGATTTATGGTAAAGTTGTAGAGTAAGCTATCACTGAAAGCACTGAAAGTGCAGTTTGTGTAGACTGGCATATTGTTTGATGCTCTGAATGTCACAGCTTAATATTTTCGAAATTACTTACTCAAAAGTAAATTGAAAAGAATTAATTTACATTAGGTATGTTATTGAAATATTATATTAAAATAGTTTTTACATTTAATCTAATAAAAAGCATATCAATTATTAAAGCTTAAATTTTTTAATTAAATTGTTATTCCTTAATATTGACTTTATGTGTGCATTTTTTGAGTACCAATAACTCCATATATAAAATTTATTATTAAAAACATAGGTGTTCACTTTGATGGAGAAATTGCCTTGAATGTCTGAAATTTATAATATTGTAGGAATACATTTGATTTGGGAAAATAAAATAATAAATTTAGAAATTATTATAATAGTGGCAGTTAACTTTATGGAAACCTATACAATATGGTACTTGTTCGATAGAGAATTCAAAATTAGCTGGACTTTACTTCTGGCGATACCCTTCTATCGCATTCCTAAAGCAAAATAACTAGATTTTAATTTTGAGTGATTTGTTAAGATGATTTTAATATAAAAAAAAGTCGTGTTAACTCGCTATGGAGATGCGATAGAAGGGTATCGCCAGAAGTAAAGTCCAGCTAATTTTGAATTCTCTATCGAACAAGTACCATATTGTATAGGTTTCCATAAAGTTAACTGCCACTATTATAATAATTTCTAAATTTATTATTATTTTATTTTCCCAAATCAAATGTATTCCTACAATATTATAAATTATATATACCAATATTCCAATTTTTCATCATGTTGAGAAGAACAATCAAATAAAAATTTATAAATGTTATCGTAGATTATTAATATAAAATTTAGAATTTTCACTTAACTTTAGGTTAAAATTTTTTAAAATGTTGTTGATTTATCTAATTTAGCTTCTCTATTGTAGTCTTATGGAAGTTGATGAATATAAATTTATATTATAAAAATTCCATGAAGGAAAAAATGCAATAATGTTAAATATTCTATTTTAATTTATTTGAAATGAGTCCAGTTAGCTAGAACAGGTTCGATGTTGTTCATAAAATCAACTGGAGATCTGGGGACGGGATAATAGTCGTAATAGTTTTGGGGCATATTTGCATAGTTGAAGATATTTGAGTCGAATTGTTGCTCGAAGTTATTCAAGAATGCGTTGAACTTAAGCATACCGTTTTAAGCCAATTCTATTATTGGAGATTCAATAAACAATTTAAAATATCAAATATTTAATTATAAGTTATAAATTTTAAATTAGGTGATTAAAACATATTGATGTAGTGGTCTGTGGAGTTAAAACTCTAAACTTCCATATTTTAATATATTGATTTTTATTAAGGACGTAAATAAATTTACAATTGATAAGGTATATTTTTTAAGGAGTTAATATTTAATATCTTGAGTATGGTTTTATAATTTCTTAAAAGAATATGACATTATTAGAGCTTCTATAAAAATTGATTAACTCCGTTCAGAAAAGTTTATTTCATATATTTTAACTCTAAATACCTAAATATTTTCTACATTTCAAATAATTAATCCATTTAAATAAATCAGATTAAAACAATAATAAACTAAAATACAATTGATTTATTATTTAAAAAATTCTCATTCATATTGATTGATTTTGGTAGAGTCAAATATTATTATTAATAATAGGGTATAAAATTTACATTTATTAGTTTCTTCGTTTCCTTTTAGTTTGAAATATATTCTTACTTTCTTAGTAATATCTTTACTCAATAAATTTCAATTCAAACGGAATGACTAAATCAAAACCTAGGGCATTTAATTAATATAAAAATTTTACTCTAAATTCAAAATAATATTGAATAAAAATCAATTTAATTTAGATTATCTAAACATTATGATTAATACTATTAATTTTTCATTCTTTAATGCCTATAATATTATTTATAGAATTATAATTTGATCATTATTCACTGAATCTGTTATGCACTAATTATGTTGAGATCAAAAGAACAAATTTATTTTGCCTATACTTTTAAGAATAAGTTTCAATAATAAATAAAAATCATTAATGTGATTATTCTTTTTGTTAAGTTCTTAAAATTCAGATATATTACATAGCTTTAATTCAAAAATTGAGGAAATATATAGTTTCATTGAGAATGTCAAAATATTTTAGGGTATCATAAATAAACATTTGTAAAATGATCTTATGTTTCGAGTATTATTTTCCATCCTTATTTCTTGATGAATGAGTTACTCGAAGTAATTATTTTAAACTATAAAAATATAATTGAATGATAATATATATACCGCTTTTATATAATTTTTTCTAAATAAGTTCCATTATGACTCCTTAAAAAATAACATTCAAAATCCTAAAACCCCTTAGTGAGGATTATAAGTGCTTTGATTTGTAGGGTATATTTGGGGTCTAATTGGGGTTAGTTGTGAAAATACAGGTTTTATGTAAATTTAATGTATTTTTAATGAGTTTTAAGTGATTAAATTCAAACAAACTTTATCTGCTTGTCTTTGTTGTATCTCTTGAATCTTGCCCTCTCTAGTGGTTCAAATAAATTGTCTAAGGATTATCTTGGATATGATGGTGCTCTTACAATTATCATTGCTACAATCTGTTTGATTTCTTTGCAGATATCGTCCTGCTTTATATCTTTACTCGCTAAACTTATTGATTATTTCTCTTATTTGGTACCATATTAAGACATGCATTCCATATCGCTCTCTAAAATTATAGCAGCTACTGCCCGTACATCACACTAAACTGATCCATTTCCCACTTCTCTCTTATTGGGAAGTAGCCAGGAGTGCCAAGAACCTTTGCTAAAGTTGCTATCTCTTATCTTAAGGCTCTATTGAAATCGATAACTATAACTTCTAAAGGGGAGAGGTTCAACATTACATTTTCAGGTTTAAAATCTCTATGAACATATCCAAGTTCATGCAACTACTTGACTCCCATTATCAAATCTGATAATATATCATTCAAATCATCTGGGTATATGTTATGATATAAATAATCTCTCAGAGTCATTTCATATTTCTTAAGTCTCAGTGCGATAAAACCATAGATTAAAATAACACCATCTAGCATAAGCAAGTTCTTGCAATCTTTTCATTATGCTTCTCTAAGAATCGTATATTCGTTAGCAAACTCATTTTAGTATTGCTTGTTCTTAAGGAGATAGCTGAAAGGGTACATCTTGTATGTATACTCATCAACCACTATAAGGCTTTGCTTTGTTAGGAACACTTATATGCAAGTAATTCTTAATAAAACTACTCAGATTAATTGCATTCAATGCAGGAATGCTCATAGCTTTTGCTTGGAAGCAGGCTAGAATTGTATTGGCTGCAGGTTAATTCATCGATTCTAATCTTTTCTGTGTCTTGAGCTTCTCCTGTGACTCTCTTTAAGACTCGAGAGTATTTGATTTTCTTTTAGCTGTCACAAGTTTTTATGTCCCTTTATCTTAAATCAAGAACTCACTGAGGTGATGCTTTTGCATGGGCTTCTTAACTTTTGCAGAGTGAGTATAAGACTTCATACAAGTTGTGCATTAGTACCTTCCATCCACTTTTTCATGGTTGAAATAAATCTTGGCTTTGCCAGAGTGTACTTCTTTAAGGTGTCTCTTCAAGCTTTGTTCGGTTGAGAAAAGATTCTAGCAGTCTTCACATTAAAATGTTTTTATCTTTTCAATAGGGAGCTGTTCTTTTAGGTCCTCAACATATTCAATTTATGTTTAAAGTCCTATCTCTGCTCTCTCCTTTAAGTTCTATACTTCTATTTTGAAGACCTCTGCTTCAAACTCAAGAGCTCTTAGCTCTACCTCCCTTTCAACATAAATAACTTCTGGCCTTTTAGTTGAGCCAAAGTTTAGCTATGATTATTAACTGCAAAAAGAAACTGCTTTTCGATTTAAGTTAGCCGCCATTTTTAAAATCAAATTTAAATTTCTATTATAAAGCTCTAATAACTTCTCTAGTTCTATTTATTCTGTACAGGAGTTGGCACTGCAAAAAAATGGTTGATTTTAAAGTATTAGAGATCATATTATGCTTAGATAACTATAAATTTTATAATTTCATGCTTAATATTTTTAATTTTGGTACCAACTTAGAAAAAAATATAGGTTGGTACTAGTACCAATTAGATTGGAACTTTTCCATTAAAACTTCACTTGATTAAATGTTGGTACTAATTAAATTTTGGTACTATAAAATTGGTACCAATTAAAAATAAACGAATTTACCAGTACTAATTAAATTTAAGCAAATTTAGTAGTAATATAATGGAACTATATAGATAAAAATGGAGATTAATCTCTGCAGTTTGATACAGTTTCTGCAAACTTTCTCCACGTATCTTTGCAGGGTTAACCTCTTATAAGATGTACATATTTAATACTAAGATTTTTAACAATAGGATCCAGAACTCTATATAGTAAAATTTGAAATTCAGTCACTAGAGAAGGAACAATGATGGAATCTATAAGTACTGCAATGAAGAGAATTGAAGCATAAGAAATAATCTCAAGATTAAAAAGCAAGGAGGATCTCTATCGATACCTCACTTAACATGGTAAGCATGCAACATAAACTTAATTATATATTATAGTGGGATTATTCCTTCCAACGATGGAAGGTACCAAAATTTCATTTATAAAAGCTATTCTCTTTGATGAGAAGAAAGCCTTCAAAAACAATGAAATAAAGTTGATTAAAATACCAAACTACCCAGAGATTTCAGTCACTAATCTCTACGATGATACCATGAAAGATGAAGAGTTGGTACTTTATCTTCCCACCAAGAAAAAACTCTTTAACAAGCTTCCAGAAAGGATCTTCTTCTTTAGTGTCCTTGGCACTTTAAGAGAGAGTTATCCCAGAGAAATCATTGAAGAAGCTCACAAAAAATGCTACTCTATTTCTCATGAAGATTAAAAGAATTGAGGCATAATAATAAGCGAGACCTGGCTTGCGGAGCTTAAGAAGCATCCTTACCTCTCTAGTAAGCTTATACACATAACTTTATAGGGAAACCTGGAACTGGTATATTCCTAATGAAAGAACATGCAATGATTAACAGAGAGAGAGAGAGAAATTCATAGACTATTCATTAATTGAGCAAGAAACTTTATAAAGATTTTTAAAAACCAGATGAAGTGAACATAGATGTAGGAGCTGGAAGTAAGAGAAGTAATATGGGCCCAAGCAAGCCATAAGAAGAGGAGAAGAAGGAGAAGCCTAATCCCTTTCTGAGTTAACTTAATATGTAAACTTATTCATTTATTTAAATCTAAACATTTATTCTTCCTTCTCACGCACAAACTGTTGTCTTATATATGCTTACTCTCTTGCAGCTACTCTGAATCAAGTCTACTGTATCGATAGGCAAGTCATGCATAAGGTGATACAGCAGCAGTTTCTTGTAGTGAGTCTTAATTTAACTCCAATAGAATACGATTCCATTAAACTGTGGGCTATAGGGAATGTTATATACAGGAGTTATGTTTAACTCTTCATAAGCTTTCTTAGACTCCTTAGTCTTATGAACTGAGAGGTTGTCAACAAAGAGGATGATCTCCTAATCGTTGTATTTAACTTTCAACTTATATAGGAACTTTATGTACTACTCTCGCTTAATAGAGCGAGGATGAATAACATAACTTTCTAAGCCAGAGTCTTCACTAATACCTGCTAAATTTCATGGGTTACAACCTTTACTTTCTAATCGTAGACTTCTATATTATCATATTCCTAGACTTATTAATAAAGGTGTTGAAGGTAAACACAGCTTCATCAGCGTGTATAAACTTGATGTCATATTCAATAGCCCTCTTCATTTAATCATATATATAGTTTAAATTATTACTTTAAATGGCACTGTAAAATCAATCACTCTCTTCACTCTATTGACTGTCTTGAAAGTAATGCCATTGCTTCTATAAATTTTGGCTATAGTCTAAGGAGAGATACGCATGTCAGAAAACCTGCGATGAAAAATTACAGCTCGCTAGTCTAATGGAAAATGTGCCCAATACTTTAAAGTCTTGGAGTCACAGAGGTAGTCAATATGGGTCTAAATGAACTTTTGTTTTCTTACTGGATGTTTTAAAGTACCAGAATAAAAATGCTAAACAGCTAACATGCAGTGATACCTAACAATAGAGGCACTCTTGTGTAAGAGCTTTGCTATAGCTGCATAATTTAGTTGTTTTGACTTACTCTATTTTAATACTCGTACCATACCTAAGCTTAAGCACAGTAAATCTAAATATTTCTCATCATAAATAGACCCTAAATTTCGCTAATTTCTATTTCTCATTTTGCAAATTGACCTAATTTCTCTACTAACCCCAATAAGATCCCAACTATACCCTACAAATCAAAGCACTTATAAACCTCTCTAAGGGGTTTTGGGGTTTTGATTAAGTAATATTACCATACTTAAAGAATATTTTATTTTCGTAATTTCTCAAAAAATATAATGAATATTATTTATTGACATATTTGTAAACAAATTTTGAGGAATTTTAATTAAGGGCAATCATTTATTTATTGTTTCTTTCCATTAGATAACATACCATATTTAAATTTTTTCACACATACATTTCTTTTGATATTTTATGAACAACTATCTAGGGAAAATAAAGGGATATTGAAAGAACGAAGGTTATCTTTAAAATTCGATAGAAAACTAAAATAATATTTAGATGTAATTTAAAAAAAGACGTTACGAAAAGCAGTGTCGTAATATATATAAAATACATGAATGAAAGGGGTTTTGGGGTAAGTGGTAGTTAATGGCTTGATAGTCACAGTATTTATTTGAAATATAAATAAGTGAGGTTTTATAGTTAAAATAATAATTTTGCTAAAATATTTAAAAATTGAATTTATAATTATTAGAAATCAATGAAAAGTTATTGTCAAATTTTAATTGAGAAGCGTTACTTGTCCATTCTATTAATGAAAAAAGAGTAGTAGTGGCAGCCTTGTTGGAAATATTTTCTAATTTAATTTTAACATTTTAGTAGTAGTTGAAGTTGGTGTTATTTATAGGTCATCTTTTTAACTGAAATTAGATTTTTTTTTCCTTCTCAAGCTCTTGTAGTTGTAGGAATAGGGGTAGTTGTTTGTGGAATTGTGGGAATGGGCTTGTTGGGGTCATTGAAGACAATTGGTTCAAGGGCTTATCCTTCTGCCATTCTCAAGAAGTTGTTGGCAAAAGCTCTACTCAAATCGTCGATTGATTTTATGCATTATAATTTTAATTAGACACTTGATTTTTTAACTTTAAAATTTATAAAAGTGTGTTTTACAAATTAACTTGAGAGTCTTAGAATAACTTTCTTTTGAAAATTAAAGCTTAATCAAAATTTATATATACTTAGATTTAGGGTAGAAGACACTGTCAGTTCCGAAGTCATTTGATGCATGCTTCTCAAAGAGAGAAAGTGCTTGCATTTCGAAAGTTTGTTACCTAAGACCCTGAAGAGACATAAACAATTCAATGTTGAGATCTTTGCTATTGTTAGCTGGGACTCCAAAGATTATTCCTTTATTTCATATTTTAAACATCTAAAAGTTTAAAGATATGGTCGGCTAAGGTAAGTGGGTTCATGAAGTTGAAGACTTCGTTATCAGCATCGTTATCAAAGTACATTTGACTAAATATATATATATTAGTAAATGGATATATAATTTTAAAAGGAAATTCAACTTAAGGGAATAATACTCATAATAATCTCACCTATAAGAGCATCATGAATTATTCTAATTTAAATAAATCAAAATTCGCGTAATCCATTTATGTCATCGCCCCTAATGTTATATATTTATAATGAATGCTGCTGTTTTACGTTATCGTAGTGACAAGTTTCCCTGAATTTATACATTTATAATAGTAAAAACGTTAATTATTCTGTATTTCTTTATCAATTACAAACACATGCAAACTGAGCAGTTTCGTCTTAATTTTTCAAAGACAACCATCTGGAAAATAGTTATAAAAATATTAATATCTACAATTAATATAATTTTATGTTATAAACTTATTATGACCAGCAAATGATGACTTTGGCTCACCGAAATCTCTATCTTCTTAAACTGAAGCAAAGATGTAAACCTATTAATTTTTTAAATTTACAGTATAAGTTATATATAAAAGAATTAATTCTTTACTGAGACTGACTGGATGTAAGGGCAGCAGCTCCTGTCACTCTAACTGTAACATTAACTGTTTCACCTGGAATGTAGTTTGCTTTGTTTGTAGTGATTGACACTTTACTAACTGCTGAAGGTTTCTTGAAGACCTAGATAAACTTAACAAGGTTTATTTATAACTCATTAAATCTATGAAATTCATGAATATGTCTGTTATAAGATTCTAATAGATTTCATTAATTTATTTTTTATTATTTAACAATATAATATTAAGTTTTCAATTAAACTGATAAGTTTAGAACCAATTTGTTCGAGGAATGTGTCAACAATCATTAAAAAGTGGCTATATTAACATATTTAAAAAAAGTAAATTTTACATTAAAGATTTTAGATTATTTTAAATGTGTGGGTCTAAGGCAAGGCAAGATGGGAGTCAACTTTTATTTCATTAATATCCCTAAGTAAAAGAAATATAATTTTCAAATATGATCATTTTTAATGAGTCCTGGAATGGTAATGTTAATCACTTATACTGTGTTATTGATGCTATCAGACTTGAAGTTGACCAAGCCGGATAGTGCTATTTCAACTTGTTGTCTGTTGATCAAAGGTTGAAGTTCAAGAGGCAACAAATAAGTTTAATTTTATATTAACATTTGGATGGTTTTGGTGATGTTTTAAATATCACAGAATGAATTAAATCATATTTGTTGAAAATTAGACTTTATCTAATAAAAATTGATAAACCATTGTTAAATGATAAAAATGAAAGATTGCCTGAGAGGTTTTGGAATTTCACGTATTCATTAGTGACTCTGTACATATTGGCTGACAGCATAAACTTAAATATTAAAAAAAAGTTGGATGCTATTTTAATTGGTTTTTTATTTTTTTATATGATAGTTTACCTCCGTTAGTAATATTAAAATTAATCATTTACTTATAATATAGAAGTAATTCATATTTTTATAAAATAGAGTAAGGTTGAGCTTTGCTAGAGGAATTTCCTTCCTCTGGTTTGCATTTTATAAAAATCAATTAATAACTTTACTTAATATATGTATTTGATGACGTAAAATGTTTATAATTTGTAAATATTGTTTTTGTTTTGCAGCGTTTTTAGTGAAGTTGACGAAGAAGTCTTAGTAAATGACTCTCTCCTTCTGCTTAATAACGAAGTAGTAGACGTTGCCTGGGTTATAGTAGTTGTTGGTTGACACGAGCAATTACTAAATTTAAATATTTCTAATATTTAATTTATGGAAAATTAATATTCAATGGCAAGTTAATAATCATCATTTTTATTTTTAAATTTCTTCTCATTTTAAATTTAATTTATTGACGGGACATATATTTCAATAATAATCTAACAAGACCATTTGAAATAAACTGTCTTGTTTTATAAACTTGATAATTATAGTAAATTTATAAAAATATGCCATGAATCATCAAAACTGTAATTTTAGACAAAAAATATTTTTGCATAACGAATCGTAATTTGCTAAAAACTAAAGGAAAGATATTCATGGAAAGTCATCCCCATAAATTCCAAAAAAGTTTAGACTTATCGATTTGGAACTATATAGATAATTTTTTTTATATGTTTGAATTATAATGAGAAAAAATAAAGGCATTTATTGTAAATGATTAAAAAAAAAAATCTTAAACGGAAAAATTATTTCAATAATTATCTCTTATGGTAACTTATGAACATATATAATCACTCCATTAATAAAGGCTTTAAAAATCATTTTCTCTAAGATAAATTATAAAATGTTCAAAAAATAAAATGTTTTTTAAAAAAGATTTTTATAATATTGAATGTCATGTTCTCATTTGCAGCATAGATCTATTTAAATATAATAATTATTTCAAAGATTCTCTTGTTCACGGTATAGCCGAGTTCGAGATTAACTTAAGTTCTGATGTTTCCTTCTTCACTGCTGCTTCCTGGAATGATACCACCACTGGTAGTATTTCCAGATGAACTTGTAAAAAATATAATATTCAAGACTTTTTAAAATTGAATTAGACAAATTAACTTGAACCGCCGGTAGAACCAGTTGATTAAGAGCATTTATATTGTAAATTTAATTTCATTAAATTAAATAGTCTAATTAATATAATTGAACAAAATGGTGGTTTTAAAATTAAGTTCATCTATTTTCAAATAAATAACCTATATAATTGCTAGGAAATATGATACCGATGCATATGGAATTTGCTCAAACTAAATTTATTATTACTATATTTTTAATTTATACACGGAATACAAAATGCTTAAATCAACTCTATTTTGCTCTATTATAAAAATATAGTTAGATCTTTTCATGAAATTAGATAACAATGTATAAGAATTTCAGTTAATCATAAAAATTATTCTATTCAAAACTAAAAATCATATAATTTTATTGACTAATTTTCATTAAAAAAATATTTTTAATTTAATTATCAAATAAAATAGCAATCTGGACCATACTCACCGAAGTAAGTAGCGGACATTGGTGGAAGTCCTGGAATTATCAAAATTATTATCAAGAAATTATATTTTAAATAATCTTAATTAAATAAATTTGAGTAAAGAGTTGACTCAGAATTTGAAGGTTAGAGTCGAAATCTTCAGTAATGTTAAGTTTAGATTGAACTGAATCATATCTGTTATTAAGCCAGTTCAAAGTTGATAAATTTAAACTTAAAAATTTTTAATATTTTAAGATAAGGTATTTAAAAAATATAATACCAATTTTAGAGAGAATTTTGAAATAAATACTCTTAAAATTTTTTTCTCAAGAAATTTCAACGTTTAAATATATGAATATTTTGAATTTTTTTTCTGTATTGAAAAGATGAAATATAAATCATAAATAATAGGAACAAAGTTTTTATTTATGATAATTATTTATATTGAAATTTTATTATTTATAAGCCTTTCTAGAGAAGTTTCAGGGGAAGGAAATTTTCACCCTAAAAAGGAGTTTCCTGCACCATTTATAAATTTCATTTTCTTATCAATTTGTAAGAATCCTTATCATCATTTATGAACATATTTTACTTATTTTAAAAATCTATTCTCATATCTTGATAAAGATTTGATATTTTAAAGGAAAAACACGATCATTAAATATTAAAATAATATAAACTAAACGCTTTAATTAACGGTTACAGATATAAAAAAAATGATTTTTTTTAATAGGGAGAGAAAAATGAAATAGTGATCGATATGTTTATTCTTAAATATTTATCAAATGAATTAAATATAATGTTTTTTGCTAAAATTTTCATTTCAACTTTTTTAATAGATCTTAGTTTTTCATATGAAAGTTTAATATTTCAAATTCTTAATAATTTTATGATTTTTTGAAATTTTATAGCATTTATTATATTAAGAATTTACATAAAATTTAAAATAAGATTAAAATTGCTTTTAATTACTAAATAAATTTAATACATTTTTAATTTATTTTGGTTTCTAAAGAAAATTAAATAAAATATTTATCTTTTTATTATATAATAATTTTATTAAGTGAGCATCATGAAATCAGAAGTGACTTTGGTCATGTTGAAGATAGTAGTTGTAATAGTAACTGAGGCTGGGAAATTTTGATTGTTTTGGGCATCTTATAAGACTCCTTGAACATATTTATTTTTTATAGAAAATTATACTATTTAGGAATTAGAATTAAAATTTATAAGAAGTAAAAATTAGTATAGAGATCATTAGATTAAAAAAATAAAATAAACAATGAATGATTTTAATTAATAATCCTAAAAAGAATCTTAAGTCTAATAGAACATTTGAGAAAATTGTTCTTTTCTCAAATAAATCTAAGCTTTTTCAATCATTAAGAAAAATCTATTTTTTTCTTGAAATTCACGAATAAAATTTTTCATAAATAATAATTAATATTGGTTAGCGAATCCCATCATGTTGGAAACGTTGTATGGATTAAACTAATAACTATAAATAATTATTTAAAAATGAATATATATTTTAGTTTTAAAAATAAAGATTAGGGAAGGAGTTGAAGACCATAAGGGGTGGTAGTCCTTAGAGACCGAATGTGAAAATACCATTTTGGTACTTGTACTGAGCATACTGTCCAGTTTCTAGTGGCATGTAATCAGTGAAGGTGAAATCTTTCAATTAGTAGGCGTAGAACTTATTCGTAAATTAATATTACTTATCATTAGAATATTAATTCATTCTTAAATAGATATAATTATTAAAAATGATTTATCAAAAAATATGATATGATATTTCATCAATAATTATACACAAAAATATTATTAATAATTTAATATATACTTAAGCTATTTGTAGTATATATATATATCCCAAAGTTAACATTTTAAATGAATTTTTTTAATTTATAACAAATCTAATGATATTTATAATTTAACTTATCTTGATTTTGTCTGATTTAGATCTTTCTATCGATCTCAGTCTTCTTGGTTTAGATACCTTGAATATTAAGTGGAATAAATGCAAATTAAATTTTAAAATTATAAATTAATTTTTACATTCTAATTTACATTTTTTTATTGAAAAAGATTTGAAAATTTTCAATATATTTTAATTAAATTATTCTTGGTTCAATTCATAAATATATTTAAAAAAATAAGGTTTCATTGCTATCTAAAGAGAATAGCAAGAATATAAAATAAAATTAATTTTAAGCTTCCAAATTTTATCATAAGTAATGTAATTAAATAAAAATAAAAAACATCAATCGTAAGGCACTATTCAAAAAATTTATGTTAAGAAGTAATTTATCTATAATTTATTGAGAATTTATAAATCTTGTATATAATAAATTATTTATTTTTAAAAATTGACTGATAATATAAAATGTTCTATTAAATTGCATCAATTAAATCAGTGTAAAAACCAATAAATAAAATTAAAAAAATATCATTTTAATGATTTGAAAAATACGAATGGTACCATTAGGGAATAATTTAATGCCTTTAAGTTTTCCTTAAAGGATTTCCTCTTCAGTTAAATTAGGAAGAATTTATTATCTTTATAAAATTTAACTAATATATAATGCTATAGTTAAAATAAATCATTAGGACCAATAAAATGAAATAATCAATTTTCATGTAAAAGTTCTTTGTTTTAAATTAAAATGTTTAAAAATAATTATTAAAGGTAAAAATCTTATCTATTTTTAATTGATTTGTTCAATTTTATAAATATATTTATTTTATAAAGAACACTGTCGTCTATATAATCAGTCATATCTTGACCCAAATCGAATTCAAGGATTTAAATTATTTAATTTAAATAAATTATTCCACACCTATAAATTTTTAATAGGAATGGTAAGAAACCGAGTTAATGAGTGTAGTTGAAGACACCAATTCCATTGAATGAAGGAGTAATGTTTCTGTTTGAGAGAGTGAGAATTGGGAAACTAGAGTTGAGAAGGTTGTAAGCTTTCACGGAGGCATTCATGACATACAATATGGAAATCTAATTTATCATTGGTAGAGTGTAATGCACCCTCAAGCGATAAATTTTATATGGTTACTATTATTTTAAATGAGGAAAGTTTATGACTTATAGAAGTGTAGAGTAGGTAAGCTTACTTGTCTTTGTAAATACGGGAATTATTAAATGAACTGCCTGACTACGAAATGCTCTTGCCTGCCTCCTACCATATCTTTCCTATAATTATAGAGTAATCAAAGTTTAAAGCAAAATATTGCTAGCATTAATCATATTCTTTACTGTTATATATATAGCTATACAATCCATCCTCATTAAGATTTCCTTATTATAAGTAAAGTATAATTACCTTATTATCAAGAATTAAAATCTAATCAGTATATAATATGATAAAATACTAATTAAAGACAATCAGGCTATATCCAATAGGCTCATGAATCCAATCTTTAAATCAGAATATAGGTAAGTTTTCTATATTATAGTAAACTTTCATTATTTTATATATCTCAAACATGCAACCGTACTCCTATTGTATAGTATCTAAAATTATAATGCTTCGAATAAAAATAATGAAGGTAGAGGAATTTAGATTTATGTTTATTTAAAATAATATCATTAACAAAAATTATTACAGGGAATAATTCCATCCCCATCATAAGATTGAACCTTAAAGATTAATTTTTTATTAAATCATAGTTAATAATTTAAGGATTTTGAAGTATTTCCTCATTTAAACATTATTATAACTAATAGGTTTCTCAAGGCATATGCTTAGTAGTACCTATGACAAATAAACTTTTCCTATTATATGTCATGATTAGTCACATTGATTTATTGGCTTGAAAATGGTGAAACGCTGGGATCTTGGTTGTTGTTTGTTTACAAGCTAAAATATTTATTATCATTCGTTTGGATTATAGATTTAAATTTTTGCTTAATATTATTGAAAAAATTATTTGAAAATATTACAAGGCATCTTTTTATGATGATGCATAAGAATATTTAATTTGCTTTTGGGGGGGGGGGTAAAGTTTCTGCCCTAAACGTTATAATTTATTTAATTTTCCAAAGAATATAGAAGAAATCATATTAATAACTACTATAACTTTCCTCCCCTATTCAAAATAATTTTTTAACTAAAATTTCTCATAGTTTAAAACTATCTCTTTATCATATTAAATATTAGAACTATAAAAATTTAATACTTTAATTAATAATTAGTATGAGTTTTATAAAATATAATTATCAAATATGAAAGTTAGTGGATGTTTAATTAAGTAATATTTATTTATAGTAATTATAAGATTCGTAAAATATTAAAAAATTGATAAAAATTACTTATTTCTTTTGAATGAAACAGGAAACTTCCCCCAAGTCTTTTTATTCAAAGTGAATATAAATCATTATATATCTTTGAAATAAGTTTTCATTTGAACTTATATGGATTATAATTTATTTCTATAAAAAATCATGAATCCTTACAGTACTTAATAAATAATTTACAAATCTAAAACAATTAATAGAACTCTAAAAATAATTAAGAAACATATTATTCTTAAACATTACATTTAAAATATCAAGAGTATATTAAATTAAAAACTTACTAATTGAATCATAACATTAGATTTTACTTTAAAATATTAAGATCTATTCAAGTATTTAAGGATATTTATAAATATTATTTAACAAAAATTTTAAATGATCTGTGAATTATTACTTTTCTAATTGATAATTAAGATTCTTACCATGTATATTATTGTTTTTTTCCACTCATATTTTTAATTAAAAAAACTACTGCCAATTTCATTTTAAAACTTAAAAAATTACCTTAAATAACTTTGCTTAATATTCAATGAAGAATTCAAAGTAAGTTTAAAAAATTATATAGTATATCAAAACATTATCCCTATAATAAATGATTATAAGTAGAAATCGAATACCATAACTAAAAACCGATTAAAATAATTTATAGACATTTTTCTAATTCATTTTTTATTAAAATATTGATATTTTCTATATTTACATTAATTAAAAATTATTTCTTATTTCTTTAATTCTAGGATAGTATGGTTCATGGCTCCACTTAATAAGAAATCTCAATACATTGTTAAGGTGTTTCGGTAGCGAGATCAAATTTTGAAATTTATTTTTCAGGACTACCAAGTCAACTCATTATTATATGATGCAAAGCAATACTAAAGATTATTATAAAATTCTTATTATATATAATGAACACTCTCTATGGTGTATTGGATTTTAAAACATAAAAAATAAATAAATTTATTAAGTTAGGTTTGTCATGTTTAAAATAAATTAATATTAAGAATAAATTAATAAGTAATAAATAATAATTAGGGTTTAAATTAAGTACTTTTTTTAAATAATTTGTAAGAAAGAGTAAATGAGATTTATAGAAATATTAAAAATACACATAGAAGTAAATCTTTTGAGTAGCATTGATAATATTTTAAAATAATTTTATCATTTAGATTTTTAGTTTAACTTTATAATTATATAATCATTCTTTAAAAATGATTATAATTTTAATAATATAATTTTTGAATGATTTAAGGGATAATAAAGTTAAAAATAATTTAAAATATATTTTAGTAGATTATTAAATTAGTATAATTTTAATGCCTAAAATTAATATTTATTCTTCTATTTTTTTGAATATATACATTAGTTTTGATAACTAGGTCTGCAAGAGATTCAGTAATGAAGGTACTTCTAATATTTTATGGTTGGATTTAAACTGTTCCATTTCCAGTTCCAGAGGACTGGGGGGGTGGTGTGTTAGTTACCTATTATATCCCAATAAACAATATATATTTCAATTAGATTTATTGTTTTAATTAGGCTTATTTATTTAGAAGAAAAAGAGATAATCAATGCTTATAAAACTATATGACTATATGACAACTAAGTTTGCTACTTTTAGATACTCCTCGTAATTAAAAATGAAAGAAAGATAAAAAATGTGTACTAGAGGCAAGATTTTTATTAATAAAATTCTTGGGTTTTTATTAGATAGGAGAAGAAGTAGGGACTGGAGTTGGGGTTGAGGTATCATTAGAAAGAGGTCTGACAAGTTTGCTTAATATTTATTATTATATTTTTAAAAATATTTTTAATTTAATCTCAGTTTATTAGAATATTAATTAAAATTATATGATGGAGAAAAAAAATTTGTAATTTGAATATTTAAAGTACCAAACTTATGAAAAAATATTATTATTTTTAGAAAATGAATTTATTAACTGAAAATATTATAAATCTAATGTAAAAGAGATTTATTTTATTGAATTTTCATTTTTTTATTTAAACTCAATTAATAAGTTTCAAGAAATACCTTATGATTTAAAAAATTAAGAAAATAACTAAAATATATTGAGCCTTATTTTTATATAATTATTTTCGAATTAGTTTAATACTTTGGTCACAATTAATTTGGATCCAAATAAATTTTATATATTACTTATCTTTAAAAAAATATCTTATTTTCATAAATAGATATCCAAGAAGTTATGATCTTTATAGAATATCACAATAATTTTCATACTTTTGTAATACCTAAATAAGAAAAAATAAATTATAGAAATTAATTCGTTCACTTGTCGAATCAATTATCTAAAATAAAAATTATTGTATATTTTAAAGTTAAATGAATCAGGTATTTTAATTATTTTGAAGGAATTTTATTATTTTTCATTTATTAACACTGTTTATCCTATGAGATTAATTATAATTTGACTAAAAATCTCGGCTATGGGGTCAAACACATACCCCCCTTAATGTGTACTTTTCTTTTTGTAGTCTGATAGAGTTTTTAACGCTGAGTAATAGTAGCTAATGTACTATGTGTGTGCGATCAATAGTTTTTGAGTTATGACCCGAAATAAGTTCACTATTTATATATAAAATCATAGTAAAAATTATTAAAAATTTTCAATTTTTCAAAAAATTCTATATTAAAAAATAAATATCAAATCTGCTACTAATGCACGAATTTGGTAAAAATTAATAATTTTATTTAGATAATCAAATGTATTATAATTAATTTATTGCACATTCATGTAATAAATACATTTTTGTAATAAATTTCATTGCAATAAATTAATTATAATACATTTGATTATCTAAATAAAATTATTAATTTTTACCAAATTCGTGCATTAGTAGCAGATTTGATATTTATTTTTTAATATAGAATTTTTTGAAAAATTGAAAATTTTTAATAATTTTTACTATGATTTTATATATAAATAGTGAACTTATTTCGGGTCATAACTCAAAACTATTGATCGCACACACATAGTACATTAGCTACTATTACTCAGCGTTAAAAACTCTATCAGACTACAAATAGAAAAGTACACATTATGGGGGGGGATGTGTTTGACCCCATAGCCAAAATCTCTTCTAAGTTAAAATATTTAAACTTAATCTTAAACCTCAATCGATTAAGATTTAGCAATAAAATAATTAAAATAGTATTTAATTTTAATTTTTTAATTTAAATAATTTATTAAAGTTTGTAAGTTGTTTTTTTATATACTCTTATGAAGCCCCATATATAGGATTCCAATATAAATTTATTAAAATAATTTAAAAAAGATAATATCTTGATTAATATTATTTAACTTTTGATTTCTTAAAAACCAGAAAAATAATAAATTTTAAGTGAGTTTATTTAATATTATTTAAAAAATAATCAAATGTTAAATCATTAAATATAAAATTCAATATCACCTCTTATTCTTTATTAAAAACACTAGAATAACTTAAGTTAAAAATAAGGTATATAACAAAGTTAAAATTTCACCTAAAAATAAAAATTTAGAGTTTTTCTATTAATATAACCTCACTCAAGTATAAAATAAGAAATTATTTAAATTAAAATATAATTAATTTTAAATCGCAATTATTTAGCATATATCCTCATAATTTCATTGTATGTTTTATAAATTTAGTAATTCTTCAAAACAAATGTATTTCAAATATTATATATTATGATTAGGTAATTTAATATATTCTAAAAAAGTCATAAAATTAATAGGAATTAGATTGAGATTTTTAATCTAAATTATTTTAAATAATAAAGCAAATAATAAATTGATTGAAAGTAAAGCAATAGATGTATGATATTGAATCAGATAATATAACTTTCCTATAAAAATATCATCAACAATCTAAATTCTCAGATGAATGAAGATATATAAATATTTATTAAGCTATTGATATCATTTTATAAGAAATTTTTACAAGCAATAATTTATACAATGTTCAAATAAAAATTTGGAAAAGGATATATTTTTAAAAAGTAAAAATATGAAATAAAATATAATTTGTTAGTGATACAAGTTTTTATTGTCTAAATCATAAATTTATAATTTAATAAAACTAAATAATAAATAATTATTATATATTAAATGATATATTGAATGTGATGGTGAACTTAATTTTAAATTATTATTAAAGATATTAAAATTGATTTGTAGTTTATTGCTAAATTTATTTCCTATATTTTACATTATTTTATAGATAATTTGAAAATAAATCACTAACTAAACATATTTGATTTTGACTTCTAAATATATTAAATATTGTTGAATATTTTCCTATATTTCTTTCATTAATTAATAAATATAAAAATTAACAATTAAAGAGTTGTTTCATTAAATTAATGTAAACTGTTGAATAATACTAAAACATTTAGAATCTAAAAATAAAATTACAATTATAATACATTTGTACAATTTCTTTATATTAAAACCTTTTTAATTACTAATAATACTATCTTTAAATATTATGAACGTGCTAGCATATTGGGCTTAGTCAGAGTTAATAAATTATTTAATAAATAGGATATTATTAAAATTATAATTTTTAAGTATTTTAAACTTTAAATAAATTAACTTTACTTACATTCATTCTAAATTATAATCCTACTTTAACAAAAATAATGATTGATTTTCTTTATATATCTAATAAAACCTACACATAAAACAATTTATTAGAATATCATTCATTATTAAACTGTTAATCTCTATTAGTTTATTCAATTATAAGATTAATTGACAAAATTGTTTATTATAAATAATAATATATTAGAAAATATAATTCTTCAAAATATTTGAATTATAATTTAATACCATATTTTCTAAGTCTAAAAGGACCTTGAAATATTGCTCACCTTGGTTTAAGTCTAAGGATTGATAATTGGAACTAGATTATTCTTGAAACACTTTTAATAATTTTAATATTAATTTAATATTTATAAAATTTAAATTTGCTAAAAGCATACCATCCCGTTTTAATTTTCTATATAGATTTTCAGAATATTTTATCACTTAAACTTGAAATCAAGATTTAAATAAACTTCATTAATCAAAAAGTTTACTTTCAATTTTCATTTAATGCTAAAATTGAATAATTTAGATCTCAAATAGAGGAAAATATTAAATTTTTAAATTTAGCTTTAGTATTTTAAGATGAAATTATGAACTGTAAATTATTATAATACTAATAATTTCTTTCTTTAATAAAATTTATTAATTACTTAAATTAATTTTATTTTTGATAATAGTCATTATCATAAACAACTCTAATACTAACGTATTCATTTAAAAGCTTTTTTTCTCCATTAATAAAACAATAATTTTAGTTTAAATTTAATATATAAATTGTTTTGAATAAATTCTAATTATATTGGACTTTATTTTATATAGTTACAGTTTAATCTAACTTGTAGAGTTAATTAATGAGAAAAAATTAGGTAAAAAAAATATTTATATTTCAAAATAAACTTGAAAGAAATTTTAAAATATTTTGATTTAAAAAAATAACATTTTTGACAATCTTTATAAATTGATAGATTCCTAGAATTTTAAAATTGATTAAAGAAAAAAAAATAATTTTTTTGTAAATATATAAAAATTCATAAAATTGATTTGATTGGAAAAGAAATTAAACATAAAAATGAATTTGAACGTCAATAATTGCCGATATTTATTGAAATTATATAAATATATCATAGATATATAGTGAAATTCTTCTATTAATAAACATTTTTGAATACCAGTAAGTTTAATTATTTTTCTGAAAATATTAAAGAGGTTTATTTTGCAACAAGGTAACTCATTAAATATAAATTGTTTGAATATTATAATTAAAATTAAATTGCTAAGAAGTTTTATTACTTTAATAATTAAAATTGTTTAATAATTCTATTTAAAATACAATATAAAATTATTGCTATATAATTAAATAGACTTTACCAATCACATTTTGACCTGCCATAGGTTATATAGTAAAGATTGAAGTAGCGAATTCGTATGTTTGAGAGTTGCTGGTGCCATTGGGAGGTCTGTATGGATCAGTAACCTCTGGTGAATATGAAAATATTTTTAATTTTTTAAGGTTTACATAAAAAGAGTTGCGAATATTTGTTATAATACTCTTGAAAATTTGTTTAATTATTTTTAAGATAAAGAGCTTAAATTTAAGTTTTTACTGAATATATAATCTTATTTTACAATTTATCTTAAATTTTAATAAAAATACTACAGTTTACAAAAGATCCTAAATACGATTAATTTTTTTTTAAATTGTCAAATATTTTACATTTTATTTTCTATAAAACTTTAAAAATTTAACTAAATAGTTACTGTTATGATAAAAAATATAGTTTATTATGTTTCCAAATTTATTTCATAAATTTGATCTATATTTTTGAAGTCTTAATTTACAAATAAAAATTATTAAACTATATATATATATATATATAAATTTTATATAATTTATTTTTAAATTATATTCTATATTTCAAGCTTTTTCAAGAAAAAAACAACTAAGAACAAATTTATAATATAAATAAATTATTCAAGAAAAAAAGTTGTAAATTAGAAGAAGTTATAGCTATCTTTAATTCCCACTATTTTCCAAAAATAATGAAAGTAGAAATTTAAAGTATATATTTATTAAATAAGTTTTCTCAATTTCTATCATTAATTTTAAATTTCAATTAGTAAAATAGTTTTTAAATATTTAAAATTATTACTTTCATCAACATATGATTGTCTGAGTTGAATGATTTTTTGAGCAGGTGGGAAGTTTATATTAAGAATCCAGATAATTAAAATTAAAATTAAAGTCTGGACTTTTAGCAAGAATCACGTATAATAATTTTAACTTTTTATTTATAAAAAATTTTGTTATAAAACTATTTACTATTTAAAATTAATAATTAAAATATATGAAACTTATAATATAGCTTAAATATAAATTATCACGATTTTCTATAAGATTTACAAACTTAGACAAGTTTTACTCTCCTTATTAAGTTATAATATAATTAAAATGGAAATATTAATTATACACATTAAATTAAAATTGTTTTGATTTTTTTGCATATTTATTTTTGTATTCAAATTAAATGAATTCTATAATAATTGAAATTTGGGGGGAAGCTTCCTATCAAGGTTTATGATAAAAAAGAATTTTTAGGGAAGTTTCCTGTCAAGAAAATTTTAATTTTTTTAATTTATTTTTTCTTTATGGAATTATTATTTTTGACAACAATAAACATCTTCTTTTATTTTAACATATTTGTAATTCAACAATTTAACCTATAAATCATGAAGTGTTACAAGATTTACTTTATGTTGAAAAATATTTTCATTAAAACATTATTTTATTTTACATTAATTATTCAAAATTTTTAGTAAGAATCATAATAAAAATATGGTTCTATATCTCTAGTTATGTCATTAGAAAATAATTGCAATTTATCAAATAAACTCATTAAAAATTTTTAAATTATCCTTTAACCATTTAATGAGTCAAAAATTATCAATTAAAATATTTTATATTTAAATAATAAAAATTATATAAAAAAAAATTACTTAACAGGAAACTTCCCCCCCCCGAAATTTGTAATTCAAAAAATACTCAATTGTAATCGCCTGCACTGAAGTTCTCGGTAACCTTAATTGAGAATCCAACAGTAAAAAACAAAAATTATATATAATATTATTTATTCTTATGTTTAATTATTAATTGAGAGAAATTAACAATATAAAAATAGCTTGATAATTTTAGAAAACCCATTTAAAGAAAACACTTACAAAATAGATATGAATATATTAAGTGGGGCCTGAAGTATTAGCTGAAATTGGTCCGTAGATCACTTATGAATACCTACTAAACACAGTGATTGTCACATTGATTCTCTATTTTTTAATAATTACAATCAATTTACCTCATTCAATCAATATCCAAAAAGTCTACAACATAAATTAAATAAGAAACTCTGTGAGTCATTGGCAGCAACATATGGAGTCTTTTAGAGAGCATTTTAGATTAATACTTCCAAAAAGATAACATCACCAGTAGCGTAAACAGTCTTTGTGGTGGTTATTAGGGCCTCAAGTCTGTCTTCAGTTGGGTCAATTAAACTGTCCCAGATGTACTTAATGGTAGATAACTATGAAATAAAAAATAATTATATTATCTAGTGTTTTATAATGTTTCGGACCAACTTACCAGACAGTTAGTCGGTTGACTAATTTTATCGGGTACGGTGTTCGAAACCTAGGGTTCTCTAATATATGTATCTGAAAAAAACCTTTAAATATCCTTGGGCTGTTGTATCGTAACCTAGTTAAAAATCAAGGGATACTATCCGGAGCTGCTATTAACTTTTCAAATTTCAAATTTTTCCACTTGACATCCAGAGTAACTACTTAGAAGAAAAGAAATGAGTTTTAACAAATTAAGTTTGGTTGTGACCACTACTGAAGCTTCTTGAAGTGATTTCGGGAGGAATAAAGCCTTCAACATTATTTCCCCTTTATATATTAATTTCCTAATCACTTAACTACATAAATATTTTATAATCTAAGATCCGAGTTTGGCAGCATTCAAGACTGGAGGGACGGCGGAGTTAGACGTATTCATTTATAAAATTATATTGAACTCATATTTAAGTTTAATTAATTTTATGACTAACTTTTAAATTGCAATTATTTCTAATACAATTCGAAATTTTATTATTAAAATATACATAGGTAATTTTACGCTTCATCCAAATCTTACTAAATTATTACACTATTTATTTATAAAACCCCATAGATCAATTAAGACACGAAGATTGGGGAAATGAACAATTAAATTAAAAATTAATTATTATTGGCGTATAATTATAATGTTTGGGCTAATTATTAAAACTATTGGCTCGATTAATTGTCCTGAAAAAAAAACCCAATTAGGGTGCGTAAATTTGATTTTAGCCTCATTATAATTAATATTAGCCAATAATTATTTATTTTAAATTTAATTGTTCATTTCACCAATCTTCGTGTCTTAATTAATCTATGGGGTTTTACAACCAAATTTAAAGTATTGCTAACGATGATGAGGTTGCCTTCAATTTAGTCAGTAACTGAGCCGAGGCCGAGGGAAGAAGTAGATACTGAGCCTGCATTTTTGGTGTTAGTGGCAGTGTTCAAGCTTAAGGAATCTGCACTGATCAACTGCTGCTAATCATTACCAAATCCAATATATAACCCATATTAGTTATTATCATTATACTCAAAACAATTCTTTAGATTATTATAATTCTCAAAAAAATAAGAATATTAATCCTAGGAAATCATCCTAGGTACTGCTTTTATGTGAAGCAGAAAAACCTGAGTTTAATTAAAATTAAATAAAATAGAGTTATCAAACGTTGTTGATAGTATAGCAAAGATAAAATATGACTAATTACTTTTAGATTTAACTTTGATATTATAGAATTATTTGAATTTCCCGGGGGGGGAAAGTTTCCTGCACAGGTTTATGATAAAAAAAAAATTTTAGGGAAGTTTCCTGCACTTTTTTGAAATTTTTTAATTTTTTAAATTTTAAATTTTTTTTATTTAAATTAATCTTTATATTAACTATCAACAAACTTCAGGACTAATTTCATTGAGTAAAAATAGAGTAAAAATCCAAAATATAATCAAATAATCAATCATTTATTCACGCTTTTTTAATATTAATATTTTTAATCTAATTAAAAAGCACGTATCTCGAAATTTTGATCATTTTGAGATACGTGCCAAATAAATATAATTAATTATTCAAACATTAAATCACTCTATATTAATGAAATTAAGTATTTATCAAAATGAAATTTCATTTTTAATCTAAATTAAGATTGAATAATATTAGTAAATTATTTCTAAATTAAACTGAGATTTTTAAAAATAATCAGTAATCTCTATATGATTTATTAATTATGTATTATACTTTAAGATATAAATAGAATGAACTTTCATTTTGATAAATACTTAATTTCATTAATATAGAGTGATTTAATGTTTGAATAATTAATTATATTTATTTGGCTCTTATCTAAAATGATCAAAATTTCGAGATACGTGCTTTTAATTAGATTAAAAATATTAATATTAAAAAAGCGTGAATAAATGATTGATTATTTGATTATATTTTGGATTTTTACTCTATTTTTACTCATTGTTATAATTGTACTTTAATTTATTAATCGATAGTCAATATAGATTCCAAAGACTTTCACATTTTTCAACGGATATTTGAAGGTTCTGTATCCTTTCTTTACTATAATAATCCAAATATTGTATCCATTTGTTAGTGTAATTCTGATTCAATTTATCTTGTTCTTACCATGCCTATATGATGTTAGACTATATTTTCTTGAGCTACTTCAATGTTGAACAATATGCTCTTAATTTTTAATGAGTCATAAAATATTAAATTTGTTTATTTATGTAAAATTTATTAAATTTAGCATAAAGAAAAAAACAGTGCAGGAAATTTCCTCGAGTGCAGGAAACTTTCCCCCCAATTTCCCATATTGAATTAATTAAATAAAAGATAGCTATCGAGAGGGAAAATATTCCTCCTCCGATAAATAGAAGTCTTTTATTCATTATATATTACATATCTTTAATCCTGACTTTAAATACTAAACACTAAACTCGGATTTCAATTATTTTGGAAAATTATTTTTTTTCCAACTGATAATTTCTCCGACCCTCATTGAATCTCTCAATCAATTTATATGATAATATTAATTTTAATTTTGATTTCATTATAGATTCTCTATCCCAAACAGTTTTATGCAACAACAAAAAAACCTTGATTTTCAAAATATGTCTCTTGTCTTGACTTAATTCCTTCCTAACGTTAATAATTATTACTGAAAATTCTTACCACTATTTCTATTAAGTGCTTTTATACAAATCTTCCTATTGAAAAATAAATGATTTTTTGTTTCTAAATTATAATTATGATTTCAATTAAAATGTAATACCATTAGGGCAACAACAACAATCATAATTTTTTTTATAAAAAATATATAATTTCGTTTAATCAAATCTTTTACATCACTTATTTTAGCGTTGTTATGATAAAATTTGTTTTTTTATTTTAATTTTATGTTTTAGGAGATTATATAATACCAATTAACATTTTTTATAGTCATAATTTAAATTATTAATATTTCGCTTCAATATTTTTCTTATTATGCCAAAATGAAAAAAATTGCGAGGATTATGTTATTTTTTTAAAATAAAATTCATGAAGGTCTTCATCCAAATTGCATTCTAATTAAAATTATGACAATTATTTACTTTCCAAATTTGAGAATGTTTGTGTTAAATGTAAAAAAATAATTAATAATTTTCATAAATAAAAAAAGTGCAAATTAATGTCTAATAGTTGAGTTGTGAGAATTTTAGAAATAAATAATACTTCTAAATAACATAAAGAGGGCTATGAAGTTCATTTTTATAAAAAATAAAGGTTTAATGTTGAGATATAGAATTTCTGAAGGAAATCGATAAATATTGATAAATAAGTGAGACATTTTGTTGGAGTGAGAGGCGATCTAAGTGAGGTGGGGAAATTTTAGCTAGTTTTAGTTGAGATTCTTGGTTAGAAAAATAAATTCTAAAACTATAAAGGAGCATAAATAGGTTCTTTAATAATTAATTTGTGCTCTAAAAATAATCACATTATTGTAGGAATAAATTTGATTAGGGAAATAAATTTATAATTAAAAAATAATTAATTAAAATCGTGGCAGTTAATTTTCTTTAAACTTTGACATTATGGTACTTGCTTTATAGAGAATTCATATTCATTTGGACTTTACTTTTGGCGGTATCCCTATATTGCATCCCTTGACCGAGATAACTTTAGTTTATTTTACGCATAAAATCAAATAAACAAATCACCCAAAATTAAAATCGTGTTATCTTTCTCCAGAGATTCCATAGAGGAGTACCTCCAATAGTAAAGTCCAGATAAATTTAAATTCTCTATCAAACAAGTACCATATTGTCAAGGTTTAAAGAAAGTTAACTGCCACGATTTTAAATATTTATTTATTTTATTAATTATATTTTTTTCCCTAATCAAATGTATTTCTTCAATATTATTATAAATCTTTGAAAAGTAGAATCTTCATAGATTAAAAATACTAAATCAAATGAACTTTAATCTTTTAATTTTATACTTATTATTTAAAGCTAATGTTTCATTTTTAAAAAAGGGCTATAATTTGATTTTATATTTAATATTTATCAAAGTTTTACCCAAAAGATTTGAAATTTTAAAAGTTTACATAATTAGCAAATAAATAAAATTTTTTCAATAATGAAAAGTCATTTAAAATTGGTGAATTTGACTTTTAACCTTACACATTAAAAATAATGAGTTACTTAATTGTTTATCAATATATATATATATATACCTGATTTATGCAATATCTTTATTTGTAAAAAAATATAAACTCAAATCAAAATATTATTGATATTTTTATAAATCAAAAAGCTCTAAAATAAAATCAGATACATATTTTTATTTTTTAATTGAAATATTGTTCATAGATATTTAAATTAAATATTATCATGCTTATTTATAATATAAGCTTAATTAACTAAGGTAATAATTATATACAGCATTATTTATTAAAATTGGAGTTTGCTTCATTTTATAAATCTTTAATAAATTGTTAAAAAAGAAGTAATTTTTAGCTCTATTGATATATAAATAACAAGTTTTTAGATTATGAATGATTATTAAATCCTATGATTCTATTATTTGGCTTTGTATAATCCTATTTTCTAATTTAATTAATTTTTTATTTTCATATAATTCCCAATGATTTTTTTATAAATAACTTAATAAAATTCGTTTGGCTTTCTGAATAAATTATACTGAAAAAAATCATAAATAACTTGAAAAATAGTGGAATATTTAAAATTATATTTAATTTGATTTGAAACTTATTCAAAGTTATTTTAAAACAAAAACTTATAACTGTTTATGTAATTTTACTAATTTCCAATATTTTATAGTATATTTCCCAATCTTGAAAGTAGTTATTTAATATATAGCTAAAGAAAAAATTATTTCAACATAAAAAATAAATTAACAAAGATCTAATAACTTCTTATTTTTCATTTGATTCATAATATTTTTATTAACTATTTATAAATTTGTGTTTTAACCTATAGCTAATTATTTTTAATAATTTAAAAATTGATTATAAACATAAATATACATGGAATAAATATTCAACTTAAAAATATTATAAAGCATTTTAATAAAGCAAGAATAGTGAATATAAAGAGTGAGTGGTTTATAAATATAAATTGACAAATATATAGAGAGTATTTTATGTTTGAAGGTTTTGAGAATTAATTTAAACTTGTTGTGGTTTAAAGCAAGGTTTTTTATATAAACTTAGTTAAGTTCCATCAGTATGCTAATCATGGGTTAACATCAACTGGGTAGGTTAAATAAATCTATTTTGAATAAGAATTAAAAGGATTTTAAACATTACAAATAAATGGGTATTTTGATCTCACATAAATATTCTCAAAGAAATATAGAAAATTGTAATTTAAATTTAGGCATGAGCGTATGAGTCCTTATTTCCACTGAGATAAACAGAAGATGGTCTCTCAACGCAGTTACCTTCATACACTTTAATAATTTTCATTAAGTATCATGAAATAAGGAAATTATAATTCTATTTTATTATTTCTGTATTATTAAAAAAATCATAATAAACTAATTGAAAGGTAGATTCTTCCCCCAATAATTTAAATTAAATAATTATTATATATTATAAGCTCAGCTTTTCATATTTCATTTAAGGTTTGTAAACAAATATTAATGTATTAATTTTTTTAATATAAAATTGTGTTAATTTAATAGAAATTGTACATAAATTATGATACTGATTTAATGACTAATTCTAATAAGTTAAACATAAACAACATAAAAGACAGCAGGTTTATCTTCTTAAATAAATATGATAAATTGTGAATTTTGAGTATATCCATGTTAAATACAAATATTACTGTTAAATTATGGTGATGCCAAGGGCGGTATTACTAGTGACATTTATAGGAGAAAGTTAAATTTATAATGAAAATATAAAAATTTCGTTAATTCTACTAAGCATTAAACTATGTTTTAAAAAGATATTTATTTAAAAATAAGTATTATTATATTATAAGAATAGGTAGGTAAGTAATATATTGAGATAAAAATTAATAAATTAAAAGAAAATATTATTACATCTTTTATTTATTTAATACTTACTATACTAGAAATAAGTCTTAAAAAACTAAATACAATTGATCAATAGTAAATTAAAATGCTCATTAATTTACGAAAAGAAAATATAGTTTAAAAATAATTAATTCATTTTATTTTAAGGATTATTATAAATGATAAATGTATTGAAAAAAAAATAATCGGATAAAATTTAATGAGGGTTTTAGGTTTAAAATTAATTAATACTAAAAAACTAGAGGATTTTATATTTACATTTTTATAAAAAAATTAACTATATGCTATTTTAATTTAAGTTTCTAAAATTGTTAACTTCAATTTATTAATTAAAAATTTTATTTTAATGATTAAATCCAAAAATCTTTTCGAACTGCATATTCTTTATGTTTTATTCATTAAATTTTGCTTGAATTTCTTTTCGTATTTTATAAATTAGATTTCAATTTAAGAAAATTAGTTAATTACTATTTTTAAAAAAAGATTTTCTTATTTTTTTATTAAATTTAATATTTATAAATTTAATAAATGAAGGGATTTTAATTATTTTATAATGAAAAAAAACATTTAAAATGAACTTTCTCGAATCCGATAGTGAATGTGGGGAAACCAAATTTAATTATATCTACATAAAAATTTTATATATAATGGACTAATACCTCTGGCATAGAACATAACACTTAAACTCTGAATTTTTAAATAAATTTTTGCTCTACACTTAAATCTAAAAATCATTAATCCCATAATAATTAAGCTAAAATAATAAATAAAATGGAACTACAAATATAAAATATATACAAAAGCAGTCAGATATAAAATCTTCCTTTAATAACTTTAAAAAATTTTATTGAAAAAATAAATTTTGTTTTTATACTATGACTCTCTTCGTTTACAACGTAGGCACTATAGTCTCCAAATTCAACTTAAATATTTATATGATAATTTGAATTTCAATAAATTTTGTTAAAATTTATTACAATTATAATTAAATTATAATATTCAACTCCATCATCAAGAATATCTGTATCGATTTCAAGGCAAGGAGAGAATCTGAGAATATATTAAATTCTTAGAATAATGATAATTTGAAAAATTAATTAAATTTTAGAGGTCTTTAAACCTAATTTTAGCATATTATATTTACTTATATTATATTTAGCGGTTTAATAAAAAAATTTTCTACATAACAAATTATATATTAAACTAAAATCAAAACCCCAAAACACCTTCAGTAGTTTGATTTTGGATAAGCAAAGATTTTTAGCTCAGGAATTTAGCGATGAAACCCCACATCTCTTTAGTCTTGAGAGAGAAATAAGACCATTTGATAAAATAATCATTAATATGGTTCTAGAATTTTAAGGATGTCTTATAATTCAATGATAATAGAGGAAAAGAAATTAAAAAAAAATGTTTTTAGAGAGAAAAAACATTATTTTTTATAATTGATCACTTTTATCAAATTTCTAAAAAAAACTAGACATTTCTTTCATTCATTAATAATTATTTGACATTTTAGCAAAAATACTTATTCGATTAAGATTCAATAATTATTAAATTTTACTTGTTGTTATAATAATTTATATAAAATTTGTAATGAAACCTTATTTTAAACAATTATAAAAGTTTTATTATTTGATAAGTTTTACACATTGCTTTGAAGTAAAATGAGAATAATGTATAACAATCTTAAAATAATTTGATTCGAAAATCACTAATAGATAAGGTACTTATTAAAATAAATATCTAATAGGAAGAAGTAAATTGAAAAGTCTATTATATAAAAGATATTGGAGCTTTGGACAAGTTTTAGAAATGGATTTATATTTTTGACAATTATTTCCAATTAAAAAGCACTTAATTGATCACAAGATTTGCCTCCTACTAAAGATTTTTCAGCTAAAGCACTGAACTTCTACCTCCTACTATTTGGACTTCTAAGGCAGATAAAGCAAAAAATCGGAAA
The DNA here is from genome assembly GCA_000711775.1 of Oxytricha trifallax. NCBI lineage: Eukaryota > Ciliophora > Spirotrichea > Sporadotrichida > Oxytrichidae > Oxytricha > Oxytricha trifallax. Next base: position 2,428 of record ARYC01000818.1, on the reverse strand, counting down.
AAATTATAACTTTGTTCCATTCACATTTTAAGTGACGAAAATCTCCTATAAATATGATATCAGAATTCTCTAAAAGCACCCCAAAATCCATATAGACATATAAAGAGAGATTCACTTGGAAAGCTTGAAGAGTAGGTTGAAGATAATGAAAATTTAAATGAGCGCAACTCTAGTGAATCATTAAAATAATTAGGAGGATTTCCACACCAAGATTAATTAATTTTGGAGGTAGCAATTAACTTCAACATTTTATGAGACCTTAAATTAAAAAAATTAGATTCATTTATACTCCTAATAAAGTTGAATCTTAATTTAAAGGAACTCATAAAATAATAAAATTGTATTGGGAGTATATTAATAAAAAAATCAAAGAATTAAAAATAAGTAATTTGATGATATTATATAAGAAATATCATTCTTTAGATAAAATTATGCAATGCATATGAAAAATTGAAGAATATATAAATTTAAAAATAATAGTTGCTAACATCATTTAGTTATTTATCAATATTGTATGGATACATTTGATTTGAAATATTAAATTATAAATATATAAATAGATGTTTAAATTTGTAAAATAACTTTATGTAAACCTAAACAATATGGTACTTGTTTGATAGATAATTCAAAATTAGCTGGACTTTACTAATAGCGGTACCTCTCTATCACACTCCTGAAGTGAGTTAAGTAGAGTTTAATTTTGATGATTTGTTTAGTTGCTTTTAATGAAAAAATTAAACTCTACTTAACTCAAGTATAGGAGTGCGATAGAGAGGTACCGCTAATAAACTCCATTATGTGAGAGTATGTTAGAGTTTTCAAGTTTAAATCATTTATCATAAATTTATCAAGAATCAGCATTTTTGTTGTTTTATTTTTGTCTTTTTCTATTAATGGATTATCATTATGTATGAAGTTTTACTTTAAAAGCTAATCGTTCACATGCAATTATTGCATTTGCTTTTTTTAATTTTAGATTGGAATAATCTTTAAAATCAAGTTAGTTTGAATTTGATTATTTAGGCTTTTCCATAATTAGCTATGATTTTTATCAGGCTTCCTTAACAAGTAGCATTATATAAAATTGACATTTTTAATATGTAAAATTTAGATTAGAAATTAAGCTAAAACTATTACAAACTCTTACAAAGTCTATCAAAATATAATAATTAAAATAATCAAACTTATAATATAATATAGTTAGTAATGCTAACCTTGATTAAATAAAAATTAATAAAGTCTAACAAAGTTTAACAAGTTATTTTAACTAAATTAGATTAGTGACTCTAATTAAAAGAGCTAATAAAATACTATATTAGCTTGCCTAGATATTCTAATAGTGAAATTTGTTAGCTTCATATTCAACTAACTATCATATCAATGGTTTTTAACGCTATGGCTCATTAATACTATTGACTCTTGCTACTTTTTAATTTCTTAAATTGATAATTTTTAGTTTAATTTTTAAGGGCATTTTTTCACCAGTAGGTGGTGAAATTTTGCCCTTAAATGTAAATTCTTTTTTTCGTTTAAGATTATCTCCCAACCCTAAATGACAACAATAGTGACAAATTTTGGCTTTGTTAACTTTCGAATAAAATTTTAGAAGTTTCCTTGAATTGTAAATTTATTTAGAAATTTATCGTCTATAAAATCTCCAAATTATTCCTTGAAAAATTATGTATATTTTATTTTTGGATTTGAAATAGAGAAATTTATAGGAAATATTTTTACTTTTGAATAAAGTGATTTCAGTTTTATCTAAAATTAATCTTTTATAAACAAATGAATTTTTAATGAATTAAAACTACTTTAAATTGAACAAATTTCATTTTAATTTGAATAGATAATTAATGACTATTGATAAAATTAATTTTATTAATAAAAATGCATTTTACTACTGGAAGTGACAAATAATTTTAGACTTTTATATTCAAGTTATTAATTAAGAACTTTCTAAAGTATATTCATATAAATCTAAAGTTATGATTTCATTTACTGATTTATGGCCATAAAAAATTTAGAATAATTTTTTGGTTATTAAATTAATAGATAATGGTATTATAAATTTCTAATTTAGCTTTTAAGAAATGTCAATTAATGACTTTTATACTTAATTAAAATATTTTCTTTTATACATCATTATTTACTGTAATTAGTCATTTGATATAAAATAATGTTGTATGATGTTTCATTTTGAATCATAGATATAAGAAGTTAAAAAATCACTTATCTTTTTGATTCTAACAAACTGTAATGTTGAGAATATTGTTTTGATAAGTAATAATACTGTAATTTTAAGTTAATATTTGAAATAAGATACATAGAGTAATTAATGAAAAATATGCAAGAATAAAAATTAGTTATGTTAGAGTTTTATAGAAAATAAAAAATGTTAATCATTGTAACTATAATTTTGTATAATACT
>ARYC01000815.1:0-31985 GCA_000711775.1 Oxytricha trifallax | reverse complement strand
TTCATCCTAAACTTGATTAAATTTACTTATTAATATTTTAACAAATCTCACCCCCCCTCTTTTAAATAATCTTGAATAACTATTATTTTTTTTACTAGGATTCATATTGATAGCAGATATAATTCAACTTCTATGCCATTACATAATTCGCAAATATCAGCTGCTCTTAGACACCCTAAAAATGCAGGAAGATTTCTCAATGGCAGGCTGCAACATAGTAGAAACCAATGATTTTAACAGTGGAAATAATGCTGGGTGTAGTCCAATGAATCAAAGAATAACCAATCGAGCACTAAGTGTATTTTCTAGTACACTTTCTGTAGGGAAATGCAATAAAAACAAGTAAAATAATCATAGTAGGAAGCCAAGTAATATCAGTCAAAGTAAGCCATTGAATTAGAGTATGGTTGATAGCTAAGTTGAACAATCAGAATAAATAAGTAATAAGAATGGATATGAAGTTGTAAATCATGATATGCATTTGCCTACATTTAATAAATCTATTGATATTGAATCTAAAGAAAGCTAAGATTTACGTATACTCCAAAATTAATGAATATAATCTAAAGTAAAATTTATTTTTTCGATATATTTATAATTAAAATTTGACACTTTTAATTTGTTCGTTGTATCATAACATATAGGGTATATAAACAATTTTATAATCATTTGTTTTATATCTAGAAATTTTATAATTAGTAAATTTTTTTTAAAAAAAATATCAATGTTGTGGATAAGGAGTGAAAAATTTTGATAATTACCTTGATAATCTTTAAGTTTATATAGTAAAATAAGACTCTAAAAAATCTAAGAATAAGTTAACGATTAGTCAGAGAAATATATCACCTAAAATATGAAACTCATTATTATCCAATCATCAAAACTCGATTGATAAATTATCGTAATCACATCAAATAATATTAATTATTTTTAGTCTCACATTATTCATTTTGACTTTATCAAATATTTCATCATATTATAAAGTTCATTCTCTTTAAAAAAATAATTAATATATATTTTCTAATTATCTTAAGTGTCTTAAAGAAAAAAGATTGAAAAAAGATTAAATAAAGTATTGAGATGATTTTTCAACTCATAATTTGAGTTAAATAATTAATGGTTTAATATGAGAGAATTATAAATATTAAGAAAATTTAGCTATCCATAATAAGATCATTCTTAAATATAGAAAAAATTAAATTCTTTATACCATCAGACTAATTAATGTTTGATACAATTTTTAGATCATTGCTTTCACATTTTTCACCACTTTTATCTGAAATTAAAGAATCATTAAGCATTTATCCAAACAATAAATATACATGGAAATAACAGTTTAAGAAGAATGTGGGAAGCAGCATTTATATACAAGCTTCTAAGAGACTACCACTGTCTTTGACATTAAGTAAAACATTCAGAAGGACACTGGTTACAGTATTGATCAGTAGATATTCAAACTGGGAAATAATCTTCTCCCGGACACCTTAGCAATAATATTTTCACTTTCAAATATTAATAAGGTTGAGTTTTTTCTAATAAATAAATAGTTGATTTAAATTTATTTAATAAAACAGATCCCAAGTGATGAATCATTCAGATCTCCAGAGATAGCTGTAAGTCAAGCAGACAAGAAAAGAATAATTACTCTAAAGCTTTGTAAAAGAAAATTTCAATTATCTCTCCATATTTAAGACTCAAAGAATATGTCACACGAATTGCAATTAGAGCTGTTCGCATCTTGTACGGTGTTCACTTTGAAACACATGATATATGAAAAGGCAAAGATTAAAGTCTGTGAATAAATCATTTCAAATAAAAAAGAAGTACTTAGCGATGACAAATTTCTGTTTAGCTATCTAGCACTGACTCCTTTTTAAGAAGAGGAACAGAAGTAGGGAGGTTCAGGATTTGATAATTTTAACAGTGCCATTATTGAAGAGGAACTTATGGATTTAAAAAATACAAATATTGCAGATTAAGAAAACCAACTAACTATTAAGCATAGGCTGAGTCTTGTTTTAAAGAAAGTTAACCCGATTAATAAGCGTATCTCAGTAGGTTTAGATTTTACTTTCAACTCACTTAGAAATGTTAAAAGAGTTAACTGGTAACCTGATGCCCCTTGGTTTAGAGAGACTTAAGATGGCTTAAATTGGATTTGTTATTGCAAAAATTCAAAGTGTGCCGCTCATCATCAGCTTGTCATAGTACCCAGAGGGTTTTCGCTCTTCAAGCTAAACAAGGAAGTCAAAGACCATTTGACTTGCCTAGTTTGCAAAACAAAAGAGCTTGATCTAAGAAATGTGGGGTTTGTGAACTGCGAATGGGTTCTCAAAGGAAAATTAATGAATAAAGACGATTCAAGAGTATTTGCGGAAGGTAAAACTTATGACGGTAAATTGTACACTTTCAAGGAGACAAACTATGTCAAGGCATTTGAAAATCTTGAAGTTATGGTAAAGCGAATAAAAGAAGTTATGATAGTCAACGATAGTCAGATCTACACAGATAGTGTTAGATCATCCCAGGCTTCTGAATCAATCGACCATATAAAAGATCCAACTTTAGAGAAGCTACAGCAATAAAAAAATGCTATAGAACAGGGCACTAAGTAGCAAATTAATTTAGAAAATTGCAAGACATAGAATGACAACCAAAGCATAGCTGAGGATATTATTAAGGGTCCCCAAGCTAAGAAGCATAGAACTACAATTACTTAAAACTAAAACAGATTATGAATAAAAATTGGAGAGATTTCGCGAAATGCAATAGTTGCTGTAATGAAGACACGTCAAATCTAAATATCGAAGCTTAAAATCTCGATAAAAGACCTATTAGTAAAAATCTATCAAATTCTTTGAAATCAGGGATTCATAAAAGTAATTCATTAAATAGCTAAATCAACTAACAAGAAGTACAAAAGTCTAAGTGCCTTATATTTTGAAAATTATTAGCATTAATTTCTTTTCAAATTTAGATGAGTTGACTTAATTTCTATCAGTAAAATAGAATATCGATGAACTTAGAAATTTGCCAACATATTTTATAATTATTAATTAAAAATATTGATATAAAATGATGCTTAACATACCTTTAATGGGTTAGTTCGACTAATAGAACTAAAAGATATTGAGTTTGAACTAAGATCGTCTACCAGCAGATGTTTCTTAATTGTCGTTCTTGCTACAAAGAGAGAAAGTACCAATCGGATACTGGGTCAATGCAGCGGTAAGTCTAAATCAGATCTCCGATCATATTTAATTATATGCATGTATAAATGTTTAATTAATGACTATCTGTAGTTGATGTACTATAAATCTGGTTAAATAAAGAGCTTCCAGTTCTTGTTGAATGAAGCTCTAAAGAATAACGATAAAAAGCAGAATCCCCATTTATTCGATACAATTGAGGATAGAATTGATGGACTGAATAGGCTAGCAAGTTTTTAATTAGCTGCCAGTGAATATGAACTTGATCAGGAAGCTTATGATAAGATGTACGCTGCAGGAATGAACAACATCAACAATGCAGATAATTTACACATCGCAAACCCATAAACCTTTATCACTAAGTGTTTCTTCCTTATGTCCCAGGGAAACTTCACAAATACAATGCAATATGTTGGTCATTTCGATCAATTAAACTACTAGCACCCCTTAGCGATGGTAATCAAAGCCATAATTGAGTTTAGCAAAAATAATTATTCAGGTTCACTAGAATTACTGAAAGGAGTCCTAGCTAAAAATCCAAGATCCCCTCCTTCTATAAGATACGCTATAGGTTTATGCTACTACAGACTTGGCAACATTGAGAAGGCTAGATTTGCATTTTAAAGAGTTATAGACTTAGACTCACAAAACATTATGGCAATTATGTCACTCGCAATCGTTGATATTTCTTCGTAGTATACTGACGGTGAAGTATAGAAAGATATCGAAAAATTGTTGGCAAAAGCATTTGAGCTTGACAAAAGAAATCCTTTAGTTTTGAGATATTTAGCGGAGCATTTCTTTCAAAAGAAGAACTTCTTAGTTGCAAATCAAATGTGCTTGAATGGCTTGAAATCACTTGACAGATATCGTAGAAATGAGAATACCGTAAAAGAGAATCCTAACTTTAGAAAAGATTTGGAATACCTCAAGAGTGATTTGAACTTTATTCTCGGGAAAATATAGCATATTGATGAAAATTACCAAGAGGCGCTCAATTTCTATCAGAAGGCTATAAAAACTAACAGTCACAACTACTCAGCTTAGTTTAACTTGGGCAAAGTATACTTCAGTTTTAATAACTTTTAAGAAGCTGAACATTGTTTTGAAGCCCTCCTAGCAAATCAAAAGCACAAAGATTTAAAAATATTAAATTTTCTTATTGTATTGGTTTCATTTAGAAATAATTAATAAAATTTATTTACAAGATTGCTATGAAGCATTAAGACTTCTTGCCTAAACGAAAGCCAGACAAGGAAAGATTCCCGAATCTGTGGAATTGTTTAAGAGAGTTCTTGAGCTTAATCCTCAAGATTTCGAAGCAAATTATGAAATAGCTTAGATGTTTGAATAAACAGATCCAAAGGCTTCCTTAGTTTACTATGAGAGTGGTTTGCGTATTATGTAACATGAAATCGAAGAAAGATTGAGAAACAAAGAAGAACTAAGTCAAGAAGATTAAATCATTCCTCCAGAAATACTCATAAATGTGGGTACTCTAAGACTAGAGGTGGGAAAAACTTAGGAAGCTTTCGACTCTTTCTCTTAAGCCATTAAGAACTGTAATTAATTGCTCGAGCTCAAGAAAGATGATTAGAAGCTTATTTCAATTCTAATCACTTCAAAGTTTAATCTTGGGTGCTGGTATGAACAGCATCATAGATATGGAGAAGCAAGTGATCAGTACAAGTAAATTATCAAAATGGAGCCTACTTACGTGGATGCCTATCTCAGATTAGGTTATTAGCCAGAAACAGAGGTGACTACAAAAGAGCACTTGAATATATCGATGAAGGGAAGAAGAATCAGATCAAGAAGCCTGAAGAATACTCTAAACCCATCAACTAATTATGCATTAGAGGAAAGATTCTTACTGATATATCTGAACTAGATAAAGCCTACGAAGAATTTAGATTTGTGCTAGAGAAGCTATCAAATAGAGACAGTTATGCTATAATCGGTCAAGCTAACATTAACTATGAATGGTCCACTAGATGCAGACATGACATTAAGTAGCAAGAGCATTTGCTTAAGAAGGCGATGGATAAGTACATGATTGTGTTAGAGTAAGATGAAGCCAATGCTTTTGCAACACTTGGCATAGCCAATATATTGAGTGAGCATAATAAGATTAACGAGTCAATGGAAATATTCAAAGCATTGAAAGAAAACTGTCCAAATATTGATTTGTTTTTTATTTATTTGATTTTTCGACCCAATTAATTTTAATTAAGCTCATAATTATCCTGATAACTAATTTAACTTTATTTGGAAGTTACCCGAGATCTATAAGTTTATCATTAAGAGCACCAATTTTGTTATCTATAATAATAAATATAATTAAATATCTAAATTTAATTATACTAAATATATTTTCTTCAATATTCATCATGCCTTGATTAACTTAGGCCATTTGAGTGTATACCAAGAAAACTACATAGCAGCTATAAATTTCTATAACAAAGCTTTAGAGAAGTTTGATGGTAATTGCAACCTTGAAATTGAGCTCTACCTTTCAAAAGCATACTTCAAAATGCATGATTACGAGAACTGCAAGAAAATTCTTCAGAAATTGCTTGTGAGGTACCCACAAGACCTTAGATTAAAGTACAACTTAGGATTGTGTTTGATGCAACAAGCCAATCAGACTTTCAATAAGAATTCAAGAAAGGTTTCAGAAACTTAGGAAGCTATTGCTTAACTTAACTATGCCAATAAGATGATCCAGCATATCATTAGAGTTAGAGCTTCTCAATCAACTGAAATTAAACCAATGTAAAAATTTATCTTTGACTATTGTTTTTGTTAAATAGCAGACTGGACATGAATAGCTACTCCAGTATCTTCCATCAAACATCTCAAAAGATCAATTAGATCAAGAACGAGCAAATTTCCAATTGATGTTTAATGAATGCGACGAAAGAATCACATATCTAAGAGAAATGATAACAGCTAGTTCAGCCTACTTGAAAACTGACATCGAAATTCAGAAGGAAATGCAAGAGAAGGAAGATCTCAAAGCCAATGAGATGAAGCGTATTCAATCTTAACAGGAACAGCATGAAAAAGATAGATAAGAACAGATCCGTTTGATTCAAGAGAAAGAGCAAGAAATTGCTGAGTAAAACGCTGAGGCAGCTGCTAATTTAGCTTTGGAGTTGCTTGCTAATGATAAGAAACGTGGAGGAGACAAGAAACGGATTGTAGGTGCTGACAACGATGAGGAAGAGCAAGATATGATGGCATACATGATGAATAGCAGAGGAGATGCTGGAATCCTAGGTGGAAGTGACAGTGAACTAGAGTATAACAACAAACGAGGAGGTCTTGATGGAATCAGCATGGATGAATCTGATTATAATCAATTAATCACACTTAATATGAATATAAATACTATACGATAGCAAAGTTGCAGGAGGAGATAATGATGAAGAGTCCAAAACTGGAAAGAAGAGAGAGCACAAGAAGAAAGATAAGAAGGAGAAGAAAGACAGAAAGAAGGACAAGAAACACAAGAAAGATAAAAAGCACAAAAAGGACAAGAAACACAGACATCACAGAAAGGAAGAAGAAGGGGCTGAAGGTGATGACTAAGGAGGAGCAAATGTAAGAAAGAGACTTAAGAGAAACAGAGATGCTGATGACAATGATCAGTACTTCCCAACCAATTTAGGTTCTCGGAATTCTAAACCGTGAAAACACTCATTTTTACATGATAAGTCTTGGAACTGAGAACCTTCTCGAAGCTGATGTTGACGTCCAGCTCTCATTTCACCCTCTTAGTTCTCAAACATATCGTCCAGCTCTCACAGGTGTCGTTCTGTTCTTGAAGGCTAGCACTCACATAGTATCAGTGAGCTCTCACACACTCAGCAGGTGTCGGCGTGCTCTCCCACACCAAATAATCATAAAGCTATAAAAAAGAAAAGCACAATTATGCCTTAAAAATATCATTTCAATAAAACGACTTTGTTGAATAAGTTTAATAGGCGGCATCACAATGTTTTTATTACGCCAAATTTAAGGAAAATTAGTATGAATTAAACCAATTTAAGAAAAATAATGAAAATTTTATCCAAAATAATTTTTTATTATTACAATTTTCATTATTACTTCTGATATATAAAGCCCATTTTTATACAATATTTCAAGCTATGTACTTACTTATCACAAGTTTTTTTAAGTTTATAGATTATCCACCCTATAAAATGCCCCTTTGCACTTTTTTCAAGCTTTCCTTAACTCAAAAATCTAAATTTAATAGCAACACAACATCAATGAATTAAAGATTGGGGATCAGATAATTAACCAAGTGATTTTTAGTGATCTATATAAAAGTGTCCTCACAATGCTCATATTTTTCCTAAAATATACACTTTCAATCAATATCTCCAAAACCAAAATCTAGCGACGGACAAGTTCACTAATTCGAAAGAAAAATAGCCAATACATTAAAAACAATAGTAGGACAATTATTTAGATTATATGATTAAATGTTGTCAATTTTAATTCTAGTTAAATATGATGCTCTCAAAATAGTGACCATTACTATAAATTGTTTGTAGTCATGGGAAACGATATAGCATAATAGCCAACAAAATATAAGTCTAACAAAACAAAAATCATTACTCTTAATCAAATAAAAAATTTTCTATTTACAAAACCCAGACAGCCTTTCCCTCCAAGAGCCATGAAAGAATTTCACCTATATACCGCTAGTACCTTAAAAATAGGAGAAAGCTTAATTTTAGAATCATCAACCTAAATTCACGCTATTTTTCAATTAAAATAGAGCTACACCTCATCTAATTTTTCGAGAAAATTAACTATAGCAATCTTAAATAAAAGGAAGGGCAAAGGATTTAAAAATAAAAAATCATCCATTTTTAAAAAAATTTCTTTGGACAAGGTGAGTTAAAAATAATGTCTACAAAATATGTCTTAATCTATTTAAAAACCAATGGTTTATCAGATACCCAGCAGTTCATATTACATCAAGAAGGATGGATTCTAAGCAAACATTAGCAGAGCTACAATAAAAATTAGACATAGAAATTATCTTAAAAATATAGGTGATTTATTTGAAATTATGATTCAGACAACTTCGAACAATTAATTAAAGTGAAGACAGAATGAATTGATACATAATCCTTAACTTAAGAAATATAACTAGTCAACTAGCTCATTCAACTATTCTATCAATAGCTAAAGAATAGTAGAAGCGAAGAAATATAATTGATTGATTGATTGAAAGATAAAGTTAATATATTTCCCTCAAACCATTTATTAAGGGAGAAATAAAAAATACACAGAAAGCAGGCGGATAAAATGAGAAAAATAATAGCAAAATCATATTAATTCATGATATTATTATTGATTTATAATTTACTAAAAAGACTAGTCTAATATATATATTGACATATAAATTTATTTGATCAAAGATCTAAAAGCGGATGCATATTTATATATATTTTTAATAATTTTATCATAAAGTTTTTATTTTTATCGGAAGATGTATTAATATGAATTAAAACCATTGAGAATAAAAAAGGTATGATTAATATATATAATATTAAATTATAAAAAAAATTCATAATTTTTACTTAAGCCTATTTATACCTAATTTAAGTGTTTAATATTAAAGTATTTTAAATTATAATTCATGTTCTTTCTAATTATAATTAAAAAGTTTTTCCAGTTTAATAATAGATAAAATATAAAATTATTTGAAAAATTTCAACGTCGTGTTATAGAAATGTTATTTTTAAGGCATAATTGTGCTTTTCTTTTTTATAGCTTTATGAATATTTGGTATGGAAGAGCACGCCGACACCTGCTGAGTGTGTGAGAGCTCGCTGACACTATGTGAGAGCTAGCCGTCAAGAACAAAACGACAACTGTGAGAGCAGGACGACATGTGTGAGAGATGAGAGGGTGAAGTGAGAGCTGGACGTCAACACCCGAATCGTCTTAGAAAAGTCCTTCCCTTCTCTTAATATTTTATCATTTTCTAAATTTCTATAGTTTTAGTCTTTCCGACGCATTAGTTAGAAGCGCGTCTTATATGCTTCATAATGCTGCAGTCTTCATAACAACTGAATCAAGTATAAAAGCCTTTGCTTTATTTTAGTGTTTTAAAAAAGAATATTCTCCTTACATTGCATAAAAAACGTCAAGTTGCCTAAACTGTAAACTTATGCCATCCCTGGCATATAGACTTCGAAAAAATTATTAATATCATTGTTATTATTAGGTTCCTTTGCATGTGTCAAAAACTTTTCGACAAATAGATCTTCTTAAATAGACTCACTTGCTAGCCTCGCATGCATTGATTACTTATAATAGATCTTTGTCCACTCTTATTTCTAATTATGATGCAGCTATCCACTACCTTTATATTGCCTCCTTATAATATAAAATTTTATGATCTCACTGTAATTCTTCAGTGATGTTGTCAGATCATGCATCGACACATGTTTGACTCATCTATATTAAAAATTTTAATTAATCTTAAGTGCACTTTTAATTTTTCTGTAAAATTTAGTTAATACATGAGGCGATTCCTGAGTTTATTATTGAAATTAATCTAAATTAGAGACAGCATATGAAGTATAACAAATACTTAGCATAATTATAATTAATTTATTTTTGATTTATTTAAAATTGCTCTGATGGCAGACGACATACCTTGAGAAAAAAGTAATAAATGTTATGAAAAATACAATATTCCCCTATACATTGAGCTTACTTGCCGTCCTAGGTAGACATTTGGGTCTCCGCAAAATGTTTTCAAGAGTAGTTTTTGCCTCAATTTGTTTTTGAAATTGCAAAGGTTCCTTTTTTGATTAAAGTTAAAATTAATTAACTTGTATAAAAACTTCTATACTTTCTTAGTATCCCATTATACATACCATATATTGCAATAAAAGTTCTCTCCTATTAGTCAAGAGCATCGACTGGCAGTACACGCAATTTTTACTCTCAAGGTTAGCTCCTCTTTATTGTGCGTATTGTAAGCTCCTATTTCCAATTTCCACTATAAGACTTTTTGTTTTAAATTATACATGAGATTACAATATATCGAGCAAGCACAAGGATTCAGAGAAGAAACTTTCGAGTTTTTTCTAGATCACATAGGATTTCCTGGCATGTTCCCTCGAAACTAAATTTTATGATAGCGTGCATGAGTCAAATACCAAATCTGGACTTTTCAGTATACGGGTGACCAACTTATAGTAAGAGTTGATGGATGTGTCAAAAGTTAAAGAACGAGAATCTCTAATTATACTATCTGGATGGTTTAAGCTCCAGTTTTAATTTTTGAACCGCATAAAATAATAATTATGAAAAATGAGAGAAAGACCTTAATTTAAAATAAAATTCAATAATTTAATTCAGTTTTAATATTAACTTAAAAATAAATGGAAAAAACAGAACAGCCTTGTCATCTTCCCACTCACTTTCATGTAAATCTTTATCTGTATGGATTAATTTTTCTTATTTTAGTATTTCTATTCTTTGCTGAAGCCTCGTCTTGTCCCTTCAAATTCTCTGTATTAAAATAAATTCAGATATTTAAAATGTAAATTACAAAATTATTGTGAATGTAATCCTGCATCATCTTCGACTAACAAGTTTTCCATTTTTTATTTATAATTACAAATTTAATTTTATCAATTTCTTATTATGAATTATGAATAATATCAATGTAAATTTTATTATATTATCTCTAAAATAGTTGTAAGGAGAACTCAACTTTACTACTATTTATAAGTTATAACTTTTATTATATATTAAATACTTCTTATTATATAACTGAATTTTAAACTCCTTAATTTTTTATTCTAAATTACAATGCACTTATATTTGTTATCTTTTAATTGAGTAAATGCTTGACATTGTTTTTAATATCAACAATCAAACATAATGTTATAGTTTTTATTGGATCGATACGCCTGTTTTACACAAATTGGTATTGATCTACGTTATAATAATAATTTTCAAATGAATTCTCTTCTTAATGAAAAAAATTAATTCATTGAATATATATATATATACACAAACCTATTGTTTAAAATATGCATTGAAATAGTTGAACCTCTTTTTTATTGATAATTATATATTTTATACATCGCAATTCTAATCAACCAAAGCATTATATTGTACTTTTATATTATATATTTTATGCTATGTTTAAATAACTAAGTGACAGGAATTAATATTTGCTACATATTGGAGGTAATTTTAGTTAAGAAAACAAATCATTGTGAAACAGCAATACAATTCATTTTTTGAAAGATGATTAATTAACTATTTAATAATGATCTAAATTCACAATTAGTTGTTGAAATATAATGATTTATGGGAAATATAAATTTATATTCTTGAACCCACCACATATGGGACTCATCTATGGAGAAGCTTGGATTATTAACTCCTTCAATTTATTTTTCATTAAAATTAATTTAAAAGAAATTGAGTACTACCCATTAACACCAAATTTATCACTTTATATAATGTCATTTTATGATATCAGTTTGGGATGGCTAATTTCAAAGCGAACACGAGTAAATGATTAAATAACACTTTTTCCATTGTTTAGCATATCCTTTTTTGCTTCTCGATATACGAGACAGCTCTTATTTGATTACAACTAAAGTCTTTCTTTGTAGTTTTTTATATATTTAGCTTAACCAGGCTAGAACATTAAAGAAATTAATATCTATCAAATTAAAAATATGGATCAAAACCACCAAATGGCTATGAAAGCTTATATATTTGAGTTATAAATCAATGATTAGATTCTAAATACATCTAAAGTATCGATTATTGCAAATGTATGATGATAAGTATCAACACACAATTCAACTTTAAACATAAAAACAATTATATTTATTGTATTACTGATGATAATTATGATTATTTTTTGTATGGTTGATTTCTATTTAAAACATAGATAGAAATTAATATTTAATTAAAAAATATTGAATAACTCAGCATTCAATATTATTGATGAAATTAGAATTATCAAAGTAAAAAAATACATTAAAATATGTTTAACTTTCTATATAATGTTATTCAAGTTGATTTATTGGCAAGATTTTCAACTTATATGACTCCAAAAATATGATAAAAATGAATTAATGCTTGTCACAACCGATTAAATTGCAACTTCAATTTTTTAATTAAATAAGTATCATTAATTGCTTCATCTTTAACTAGTTTTTTAATAAATATATATTTAGAGTAAAATACCGAAATATTTTACAGAAAAAGGAAACTATTAATTAAGCTTAATTCATAAATTAGAAAGTAATATAAAAGAATAATTTTTTATCGTATAAGAGATTTGGTAAAAAATAATATAAAATATAATTATTATCAAAAAGACTATTAAATTTTTAGGCTTTGTGTTGTAATACAAAAGAATAAATTAAATCTAATTACACAAAACGTATAAACGTTTTACAATAAATTATTAAGTAACAAATTCTTAAATTCTCAAATAATAACATCAACAATCATTTTATAATAAAAGTATTATTACAATGACTAATGGGAGCACTAATTATTTTGCCTTCTCTCATAATCAAATTTCGCATTTAGTATTATAAGTCTAAGCCATGAGTCTAGTAAACGCTTTTTGAATGCTAAGAAGCTTAACTCCAACAGAAATCAGTACTTTAATGAGAGAAATTAAGTTGTAAATTTCTAACATTCTGATACTTACTCCTTTTTGAACAATTATCTCTGGTTTCCCAATGATTATACTAGTGCCTGGCTACCCCCAATAGCTATGCAACTGTGCATTGCAATATTTACGATTCCAATTCTTAATTGAGTTACCTAAATTACTGGGTATCTTATTTCAAAATTTACTTGTTGCCATAGGTATTTATAGCACATGACAAAGGCATTTTCATAATTACTAAAAAACAGAGGGTGAAAGATATTTATCACAAGAACGATAGAATAATGATAAAGAAGCTCCATAACTACTTCAACTAAAGCATTATTTTACTTCAACTAAAGCAAAATTTTTTAAAAAAATATGGAGAGAAATAGTGATTGCATTGTTGGGACGTCCAAAGTACCAGAGTAGTTGAGGTCTAGATTGAAAAACTAAATAGCATTTCTTAAAAATGCAATAAAGCGGCTCAGGAATACTTCAGAAACTAAACTATTATAAGTCTTTTGCTAAAGAGAGTCTACCCATGCGAACAAGAAATCGCCAAAATTATTCAAACTCAACTAAGCTGAAATCAAAATTTTACTTGTGGAAAATGGATTTTATAACAAGAGAAATTGTACCTTTCACTAATATAAATTCTCAAAATACCTAACTTAAGATCAAGAAATGTGCAAAGTGGCTTGAAGCAATGCAATAAAGTGGTTCTGCAAAATAAAAAAGAATTAATTGCTTCTCTACTTAGAATCTCTCCAGCTTTAAGCCTCTACCTCCCTTGATTTATCTCTGCAGATTTAAGTGGTAATTGTATCAATTGCTAATATTATATCTTGTGAGTCTTCGATTTCAAATCTAAGTAATTACACGTGCCTATAATTAGAATTAATAATAAACTTAAAAAAATGGGAGATCAAACGAATACGTTGAAAAGAATTGGCAATATTGTAGAAGGTGTTGCTTGTGCCTGAAAGATACTTTATTAGTTAAGGCGAATGAAGATAATATGCTGGTATAAATAGAGCTGTAAGTAGCTTTTTAATGGAGCATCCTAGCATTACGTAATTAGAAGAAATTATCCCTAACGATCAAAATTGGTGACTAGGATGAAATGTCGCTTCAAAGCATAAAAAAAAATACACCAAGCTGACAGAATTTCAGCTCTAAAATCTCCTATTAATCTCAGATAGCTCTCCACTCTTATAAATGCGAATGATAGTAAAAGAGAATGCGAAGTCTTAGATAGAAAGCCTAGGAGATTATTGTGTAATTTATCTGCTCAATCTTAAATAATTTTATGCTCATAATAATTATAAATAGCAAAATAAGTAAATTACACAACGAAAATCATTAATACTAACTTTGTATTTTTGTAAACTAAATTTTATATTCATTATTTTTGCTATTTTATTTATTTTATTATCTCTCTATTTTATATTCTTTTAATAACAAAATTTTGTATAAAAATGTTAAGAATTAGCATTGAAAGGCAATGGATAAAATCTTTTTCATTTTTCAATGTCCTAAAATACAGAGAAAAGAAGCAATAAGAGACATATTGTAAAATATATGATTTATAGTTACTTTTTCGAATTAGTGGAAAGGTGGTTTAATAAAAATCAGAGACAATGAAGATTATATAAAATTCCTATAATGAATGAAGGTAATATAGGGGCAGAATAGGCAATAGCTAAATAAATTTAAAGGGAGATATTTAATGGTGTTGAAAGGAGAAGTGAAACCATTTATATGACGGATTAAAATGAAGAATATAATTCTGCGTGAAAAAATTAAAATGAAGATTATCAATATGACAACTAAAATAATGGAATTGTTCCAAATCGTTTAATGGGAAATATTACTTTAGTAAATATGGATATAGAAATGGAGGGTCATAAATTTGCAGTTTGCTGAATTAAAAAAAAATCCATTTCTCACAAATTTTCAAACTTGTATAATTATCAAATTATAATCCAAAAATTAACGAAGCTTGGTCGACAGTGAAAACTTCTAATAAATGAAACATAGCCATTTAAAACTAAATATAAGTAATAAAAACTAAAAAACTAATTATTACTAACATTTATTAAAATTAAAATATACTAAAATAAAGCACAATCACTTATATAAACTTTATAGGAATTTTAAAAAGGAAAAGAATTTTATATTACAAAGATGTGGCAGATTTTAAAAGCGTTTAAGAAAAGCTTAACGTATTAACAAGACTTCTATGTGAAGGATAAGATTAACAGTCAATGAGGAATGGAACTGAAAATCAAAATAATCTTCGTTTTTATTAAATGATGAACTTATAGGATACATTATATATACTTGAAGAAGGAGTTCAGCTCAATGAATAGATAAAATAAGGTATGGAAAGTTATAGTATTTGAGGATGACTTATAAATAAATATCAAGATGTCTTTCATTGTAAAAAAATCATAAACTTTTTTAAAAAAATATAAAGAGTTAGAAAATCCAAAGATTTAACTAAAAATAGATGGAATTTCTTCTTTGTTCAATGAAATCAAATTAATAAAGTTTTGAGCTTAAAATATATTTAAGCACAAGTGATTTACTTTAATTCTTTATGATGAAAAGTTATTTTATGAATAATATCAAAGTTTGGCAAGATCTATTATCCCACTAAGTAAAATACAGGCATAGATGTATAGTTTAGATCCTTAGTACTATATTAATTTACACCTATTAAGTAACAATTTAATAATTGAGGCTAGACTAAATTAAGAAAATAAAAATGAAATCAAAATTAATCACAAAGAATTATGCGAAAGATATGTTTAGAGAATACTAAGAAATGCAACTCTGATAAAGGCTTCATTAATTAATTTTAAGTTTAAATCATATTTTTAGCTATGAGCATTTAGTATAGCATAACCAATGAAAAAATAAGTCTAATAGAAAGAGAAATAACTTCAGATAGAGATAAACTGTTTATAATTAGCAATATTATGGAAAAAGGTAATCAGCAAATGAAAATCTTATTGAGTTGTGACATGTTTAAATTAATGTAATATTTATAAAAAGATTGTAAATTAAATCACATTTATAATATATAATTAACTCAACAGGTAGCCTCACTAAATGCTCAAAAGTAATGAGAAAATTAAAAGATTTATTTAGTCATTTATAAATCATAATAATATCGAAAACGATTTAGATGGGCCAGTTTTAGATGATTTGTAATCATGAATTCCATGAATATTTCTTACCAGTAATTTAATTATTAAGAGTAATTTTTGCAAAATAAACTGGATAAAGAATTTGATGAAGAAGAGCAGAAGAAATACTCCATGGTTTTAAAAATTATATAAAATATTGCGATTTGATGCATTGGATTAAGAGGAGAGGGAAGGTGGATGGCAGCTCAGAATTATGAAAAGAAGTAAAGGAGAAATGATTAATTTGAGGAGGTGAAGAATATGATGAATCGCAATGAAGAGAGACAAATTCAATTGAAAGAATAGCTATCTACTGTTTTATAAATATTAAGAAATCTTTTTTCATGTGTAAATATTCAAAATATGTAAAAAATTTCATTTTAATTTGTAAAATGACTTAGAAGTTGTAATAACCTTTATTATTAAAATTTTAATGAAAATATTCTGATTTAATATTCAAGGTTTAATCTTTTCTTCAGGATTTTATCTTTCATTCACGCATTTTAAGAGCCTATTTATTTTTCAAAGGAATCTGATTGAGTTGCAATATGACAAAGAATATGCCATCTGAGTGTGAAGACTCAAAGCTTGAAGTGCACCTCTAGATCATCTATTCTTACAGTAATATATCTGAAGGAATGTATTTATTTAATTCATAAAATAATACCCCATTTATTTTTATTATATATTTACTAATGAATACGTTTTATTCTTTGTTTTATTAAATAGAGCGTAACCAAATAAGTAGAAGTGGCATGAAAAACAGAGTAGAACATCTTAAGCTTGCTATCATTGTTTCTTTACGAAAGGAAAGGCTTTGAAGTTGCATAAACATATAAATCAAGCTTTTCTGTAGAATGACATATTGAATCGTTTAGCTACTTTAACAGATTCGAACAACTTTAGGCTTTACTTGATTTTTTCATCTAAATTAATTGATTTTTAAGCATTTTATAATGTAATAATATAATATAACAATGTAAGTCTTTGATTGGCTGTTTCATTTGTTTCTTTTGTCGTATCATTTACTAAATACAATTTGCAGTGGATTTTATTAAGCTATGTGAGTATTATATCTTGTAAGTTTATTCACGATTGAACCCAATACATACCTTCACTTATCGTTCCTTTAAAGAAACTTCTTCATGTTTTTAAGTAATTGATAAGGATTACTTATTCAAACTATTAAATTAAATAATTAGTTAATTTACTTGAAGCTTCTTTATAATTAATACATTACTTTATATTTTTTTATAAGTATTACAAAATTGTCACACAAAAGAATTAGAATTTTCTCTCCATTTGAAGCAATGCCTGCTGCTAAGGTCGCAATTGACACATTAATCAATTCAATAGCATTTGGTCAATGAATTACAGTAAATACTGCTGAGATCCAAAGTACTAAATTATTTAAATAAACTTAATGAATATTTTAGTTTATCTTAATTTTTATTGGAATATTATCATTCCTAAATATCTAATTTAAAGGAATGATAATATAGGAGAAATGTACCAATGTGATAAAGGCAAAGTTCATGGCTATAGTAACTTCAGGGGACTAACATTGTAAGAATTAAACAGAAGAAGGAAAGCGACATTTTCAATTGAGGAAAGGCAAAGTTGCTTTTTATAGCTTTAAATAAATTTACAAATGGAAATCTTTAAGATATTTTTAATGAATAATATGGAATTAGGAATTAGAACTGAAGAAAGTTCTATTAATTTATAACAATAGGCAAAATACTTATTAAAAATATGGGAAATAATGTCAATAATTTGAATCTACGGGTGAATTGAAACTATCTGAGAATCTGATACAGCCGTAACTGTCTAATTTTATTGGAAACAGTGTCTTATTGATACAGAATTATTGCATAGATAGATAGTTATATAATAAATAAAGTTAATCTATATTTAAATTTATGAAAATTTTCATAATTTCTAGCTTACTTTTCTTAATTTAAAAACAACAACATTAATATAAATAAGATTCAATTTATCAAATGAATATCAAATGATTTCTCAAATATAGAGATCAAGTAAATAATTCATAAAAGTGAGATGATTTAGTAATTTAGATTGTATTTTCTTTAAATATTTATAAAGCATGACTGAGCTTATAAATTGAGCATGACAATCATGTTCAATATTTCTTCTTGTAATTTAAGATGCTGATTGATTTAGCTCAACAGAATTGGTATTGAAGGTAAGATCCTGCCTTCTATTACTGTTTATTAGAAGCAACTTAATATGTATGTCTGATCAGTGACTAATCATGCAAATATATATATATAAATCGGTTGCCAAACATCTATAAGTAAAGATCATTCCCCAGTAATAACTGTTGATGGTGACAGGGCTTGAACAATGTTCCTTAGCTACTTGACGAGGTAATCATATCACCACAACTTGACTATTGATCAAAGCAATAAAATACTTTAAACTGAAAACTATTGTGAGACTAAATCTGATTGCCAAAAAGAAAGAATTTTATAAAAAGAATAAACTGTAATTAAATATATGTATCAACGAATAAAACAAAATGAAAACAACTGTATTACTTTTCGATTTACCTTAATATTTATTACTACTTTTAAAAATGCATGTTACCTTCACTTTGCATCAAGGTTTTCTCTTTATATTTTTTATCTTACCGCTTTCCCCAGCTTTAACCTTCGAAATTAAAAAACTTCAAATAATTTTAAATAATGCTTCTTTTAAATAAAAAAGTGACATAATCTTCAAATTCTTGCATTGTTTTATTAATTTTAATCCAATATTCATAATTATTAATTTTGTAAATATAAATCTATTCAAAAATGTTAGATCTAATTATTTGTCTAATTTGTAATAAAATTACATTCATAAAATGTGATTTTTGATTCAATTTATTTGATTAGACAAAAAGAACTTAAGAAAATTACGGTTATAATTAATTTAACAAGTAAGAGTAAATGCAAACATATCATACTAAAAACATTAATGATTAATAAGTGTATAATAAAAATATGCTTCTAATCAATTATTATTATTTTGAGTAATCTTTCAGCATATTTATTTTAATAGTATGCTAAATATATAAATTTTCACTAAATAAAAATCTTGAAATCAATTAATTATCCAAATGCATTTTTATTATAAAATACTAATTTCTTTCCTTATTTTTTAAGTTCATAGGAGATTCCTTAAAATCTAAGATTATCTAAAGACAATAAAATTTTAGATTTTTTCATTAAATTCTACAAATGTCGAGACTTTTATGCAGTTTCTACGGATACTAATATTAAAAGAATGAAGAGTATTGTATTAATTCGATTTCATTTGCTTATTGGCATAAAATCATACTAACAAGATTAAATTAATACTGTTCATTCATAAATGGGCATATTTACAAATAAACAAATTCTTAATAAGATTACTGATCAATCCATCCATATAATTTAAAACTAGGTTGCGCTGGAGTATGTCCTCATCTGACTGAACAATTAATTATGGCTTTTATTTAATTGAAAAAATAGCACATAAT
Source organism: Oxytricha trifallax (assembly GCA_000711775.1). Classification (NCBI taxonomy): domain Eukaryota; phylum Ciliophora; class Spirotrichea; order Sporadotrichida; family Oxytrichidae; genus Oxytricha; species Oxytricha trifallax. The sequence continues at coordinate 12,383 of ARYC01000815.1, read as the reverse complement.
TTTATGATTTCAATTTTCTGTCAACATCTGATGAATTAGTATGTCTACTAATTTAATATTTTAATTGAAGTAGTTCTTTATTAATATAATAAACAATTTATAATTCAGATTTTTTCTTAAGTAGAGATTATTTATGTCAATTTTATCATTAGTTCAAAATCTTTTAAATCAAAAGTTATCATTTTTTCGATTATATAATAAAAAAAATAATAAAGTTAAGTTAAGCTTACTCTGCTCAATTAAATATTCTGTATAATAATCATTTATTAAGTCATTTATGATTTTATCAGAAGCAAACTCGGTAATATTTAACTTATTGTTTTAATTATATTTATAGCCACATTCTATTAATTAAAAATTATATTTAACTCAAGATTGAAATTTAAAGGAAAGTTTGTTATAATTAAAATAATATTAAGAAAAAATGAATAGAGGAGTAATTCTATCCATTTTTCAGTCCTAAGTAAAAATGAATAGCTTTAATATTTTCCCTAAAATTGCAGGGAAAATGTTATGTAGAGGAGTATGGAGATTCTTTCAATCATCCTAATCTGACTTGGAAGTATACTAATTGTTAGGTTACCCATTGTGAAATGAAAGTTACTATGTTGTAGGAGCAGTGTGCGAGTGATACTGCTTTTATGGATTTAAATATACTGAGTTGATTACTAGAAGCTATTATTCTAGGTGGAAGAGTTAACTATATATGATATCATCTTGTGATAATAAAAACAAGGACACTTAGTATGAAGAATGGCAATTGCTTCGGTACCCCTAATTTAGAGAGAGTTTCCATAGAATTGCTTGCTGTGTATGCTCTTTTGACCGCTCTAATGGTTAAATTGACATTACAATCACATGCCAGAAACTGCTCTATGAAAGAGGCATTAAAAAAAATAAAGTGCTCAGCTGTTGAAGACGATCGAAATGGTTTGTACTACACTCCTTGTACAGCTAGATAAGATGGTACTGGTCCAGGCAAGCTGCTTGAAATAATGCCAGCAACAATTCATATACGCGTAGCTCTTATTATAAAAGACGCTTATACCAATACTAATAAAGTGAAGGACAGTGTGACCTATGCTATTACAGTTGCTATTTAAGCTGAAATAGCAGCTATTAGTGGTAGTTAAGTAAATCATTGAGAAAGTTGGAAAAGCAAAATTAATCTCACCAATAATAAAATTCAATGTCTTAGTTTCAATTGAATCTGCCGCTTTTGTTACTTATGTCAACTTCATAAGTTATATTACTTACAATGCTTTAATATTGGACCCATAAATGACTAAATAAATATATAATGAGATTATATTCGTCTGGAGAATTATTCTCTCTGGGGTCTGTTATTGAATTATATTATTTTTTAAGGCCTCTCAAATCGGTATACCTCAAGCACTTAAGATAGCATTTACCCAGAAATTCGTCTGCAACATCTATATTGGAAGTTAATTAAATTTTTTTATTAAATTTTTTAATTGCCCAATTAAAGCCCAATTCATTAAAATAAAAATAATACCATTTCTAATAATTATAATCATATTTAATTTATTAGACTTTAAAATTTAAAACATTGGATACCACCGAAATGAAGAGAATTGATAAAAGCAAGCTAATGCTTGCCGCAAGCATATGAGATTTATACATGATAAGGGGTAAAAGAAGGAGTTCCATTATTTCAATGAAATTTTCCTTGAAAAACTTAATATTCATGCAAGTTCAGGATAATCATCTGCTTGCCTGTCATTGGGTGGTAACCAGTGTTTCTTTTTCAAACTAAATCACATTACCTTTGAAGTCTAGCAGCGCCTTACCGCGACAAACTTCAATGAATACAACTTGCAGGCGAGACAGGTTAAATAGGACATCGTCAAAGCCAAGATGGTGAGGTTCCTGGATTTGAGTTAAGTTAAGGTAAAGATTGAGCTGCTAATATTCTTCGTCGCAAATACCAGAGCTCCTCAAATCATAATTGATCACTTGGCCAACTTGTGGTTCAATGATACAATCAATTGAATGAGACAGTTGTAACATAAGGAAATATTTCAAAAATAATATTCAGGAATAATTTCTAATCAGTTCAACTATAACTAGAGAAAAGAATTAGTAAAACGACAAGATTTGCAAGATAAGTGAATGATTAAAAATTTACATATTCTAGTTTTTAGAGATATAAGAGATAGATATATATATATTTATATATATATTTGATTTTAAAATTAATAACATTTGAAGAGTAATAATACAAAAAATTTTAAAAGAATAAATGAATATAATGAAAAGGAATAAACTTACAAACAATGTAACATAAAGAAAAATAAGTTATTTAAGAGTGGAATCATTAATTAATCATTTAAATATTTAAGTGAATGATAAATTCTACTTAATTAAGCTTAATATAAAATAAAAATTCCAAAATTAAAGCCGGTCTGAATTAGGAAGGAATAACTCTTCAATCTCGGATCTTCTCAACTTTCTTCGATAGTCATACCTAAACTATATTTTAGTAAATCAATTGTATCATTTTTTTCTATGGTATGATCTTTTTTAAATAATATAATACTACTTTTATGATTAATAATGATTAAGTTAGCTTAATTACTCATATATCTCTGATAATAAGAAGAGAAGTTATTCAATTACTGATACCTATACTAATTTTTTTGAACAACCTATTGATTATGTATTTCATAAAGTAACATATTGGTGTGGTTAGTAAGTATCAAGCGAAGATGTTTGGAAAACTGCAAGCTTGAAAAAACTAATTAAGCAAATTTCTGAAAAATTAAAATATTAATATGACTTTAAAATGAAGAGATAGTCTCAGTTATTTTACCGAATACTTTCAGCTTGCCAAATTTCAGTTACCATTAGGAATCTCTAGCAAGCGCGAATCTTCTACATGCTAACGATCAAAGAGGAAGGAGATCAAGGGAATATACATGCAATAGAAGGTCTATTTTACAATTAAGACAAGTAAATTTTAATTAAGATTGAATTAAGAACTACATATTTAATAATAATAATTTAAATTTAATTAAGTCAAATTCTTAATTGCCCGCCTTTTAAATGCAAAAATCAGAGAACTCTACTAATAAACCTGAACTACTTGAAGACAGCAACCTATTGATTGATAAAGCAAATTCATTTTAACAGAGTGATTGCTCATCTAAATTAGGCTCCTTAAAATCACATCCTCTTCAGCAGGAAGAGAATACGAAAGCTGCCTAAGAAATCCAACAAGACACAATGACAACAGCTAGCAAGAGAGGTAGAAGATCAAAATATGAAGGAGCATAATATTCTGATCTTGTTGATAAGGCAAAGCTTATCTTGCCTCATCACAATTACGATATTGACCAGATTTTGGCAATGGATGAGTTCAAGCCCCTTATTGGAAGCAAAGATATATCTAGATTTTTAGACAAGTTCATATTAAATAGACTACTCAGAGTCAGGCAAAATCTATAAAAAATATTTAAATTGTCTTACTCAATGATGCAGGGGAAAATTTGCCGCCAAAGTCTAAAGTAGCTAGCGATCATTTGCACAATCTAAAAAATGTAGATGCCAACGAAGCCTGGATAGAAGCTCATAATTCTTAAGTTAACTATGGAGCTAAAATTCAATCTGAAATTACCTCGATCTATATACGAGACTACATGATCTTAAAACAGATCGAAAGGCAAGACTTTATTTGAAAAATCTTTAATCGAAATAGTTAGAGTCTCTTGGAATTTTTGCAAAATCTTATAACTGCCTGTTCTGAAAATCTCTATGATGATATGTTCACAATAATTTTTGAATTAAATTAGAGAGCTCAGGCAAGTTTGCAGATAAAGAAAAGGCTCTTTATTTCCTCACTACTATACTACAGATACGAAATCATTGAGGTAGATGACTCTTTATTGAGAAGAGCTTTAGCATTGTTAGCTTAAAGACCAACAAAAAATAAGCGCTTGGTCTTGCGAATTATATATTCATCCATGAGCCTGATTATTTGTTAAAGCTGCAAGATGAACTTTAAAAGCTTGACAAGACTAATATTGGTATCATCCCTCTAATGATTGGAACGTTCTAATAATTTAAAATAGACTCCCAAGCAGTAAGACTCCTACCCAACACACTTTTAAATCTAAATAAGGCTTTCATTTAAGTTCTAAAAGAGGATTAAGGCCTCAGATTAATAAGAGATGTCCCTATCAATGTGGTTGGTGACTTTATCCAAATTTGTGCCTTGTCAAGACTATCCTCTTACCAAAAACTTGACAATTTCATTTAAACAATGACAGAAATTTTTGTTTAGAAATGGGACTTCATTGATCAGGATGATTTCATCATTATCTCTAATAGATTTCATTCGAGTTAAAATAGAGAAATCCATTATGGGTCTCAAAGTTAGATGCTATATCAGATCTAGGGAAGAATCTTGCATTCAACTAATTTGAGAAAGGAGTAAGAAACAGAAGAGATGTGATCTAAGATTGCTTAAAAGCTGACTTCACAAAGTTAAATTAGCTCCTAAATATTCCTAATAAAACATGCGACTTTAACGAAAACGAGTAAAAGAAGTTGCTAAGTCAATTTAGAAAGTTGAATCTTTTATCTTTATCTGTGAATTAATTTGCAAAAAGTGTAAATTAAAAGGCTTTTACTGATTCACGGCAAATGCTTCGACTCTAGTAAATTTTGGGATTTAAATTCCTCACGCTATAGAGGCTTTGCATCAATTACTTGTTATGGGAGGATACCTAGTACTCATTTATAAACTTTGGCGTTGGAAACGGGAAGACTTTACTCTGTTCAACTTTAGCAGCTCTCAAATCAAAGCTTCTATAAAAAATTGTCTTTATTATTGGGAAAAATGAGCATTTAGTTTTGAGAGACTAGAAAAAGTTTGAAAGCATAATCACCAGTTTAGGCTTGAATGTAAACGTCAATCAATATGAAAACAAAATTGGGGTCACCTACTTAAGTCAAAAGTATGTCGAGAGTGTAATGGAGCTACCAGAGTTTCTAGAGATTTGGAAGAAGGCATTCGTTATCATAGACGAGTACGATTGGATTTTGTTTGAAGGAAATGTTAAATAGGTATAAAATTAACTAAAGTTTTATCGCACTTCTGAAAATGTTACAGGTTTCACTGGATCATAACTCACAACAAAAGACTTGAACTGTCTTAAAATAGCATTTGCTACTGAGGAAATTGATTTTCCAAAGCTAAGCTCAATTGTTGGTGATAAAAGAGTGAAGCTTGACCAGGAACTCATCACATCAAGCTAGCTAGACTATTTTAAGAGGGTTTTCGAATCTCCGCCCACTATTGCAAGCTTACACTAGTAATTATAGTAGCGCAGCAATCATTCTCTATGATTGAGGGTCACTTTAAAAAGTTTGCTCAAGTTCCATTCTTCCCTATGAAAAATGTTAAAGGCACAAAAGTAGAGCCCTAATTCGATCATCAATTTGTTAGCAAGAACAATGAAGGTTAGTTCGGAGTGTTTCTCCTGAATGAACAACATGGCAGAGGTACCGATCTTAAGACAACTCATGAGATAGAATTTAATGGAGGATTATTTTTAATAGTTGCCGACATATTCTCCCTGAGATCGACTGAATAAATCCTGGGTAGAATTGGTCGTCTTCATAGAAAAGGAATTACAAATATGTAATTTACAAGCAAGGTTCAAAAGAAACCGCGGAGCAGGTTATATCGTTGCACTAATAATTTATTGAAAATCAAAATCATATAAAAACTGCTGCTCTTTAGACTGCTCTAGGATATCATTTATGGTGCAAGAAAGTTGAAGGCCTTAATTAGGAACTTCATTAAAATAAAGCCGTGGGTAGATTTGATGAGATCTTAGAGTTGAATAAAATTAACTCTTCCAAGAGTGACAGATCCATATTAAAGAGCAAATAAAACGAATCTGAAGTGCTTCATAAGTAGAATTAATCAATGACAAATTTGGAAAATTACAAGGAAAATCCTTAAGAAGGAAATATGTCAGAATAATGCAAGTCCGATAGCAAAGAACAGCACAAGTATGAGGAAGATTAGATTTAGATTCAAAAGCAGAAAGATTAAGCGGAAAGAAATAACTTGAGCTCCTTAGATTCTTTTGATAGCTCTATCGAGATGCTTGATTCGTCCGTGGAATCAAACAGAAGAAAGATCAAGACTGAGCACAAGATCTCGATAGAATAAGACTCTAAATCTATAGGATCTTTGCTTAAATAACCGACTGGGTAAGCTGAGAAGTAGTAAACCTCAAAGAAAGCAAAACCTGCTAAATCTAAATTAAACTTAAAAGCGGGTGAGAATAAGTCAGCTGACTCTTTTGTGTCAAAATCTGGGAGAATAACTGGAAAGCGAGTTACGGCAACCAATAAAGCACCAATTGAGGAAGTTAAACGTCAAAGGATTCATGAATCAAGGAGCAGCAGGTCAGACTGATAGGTTGCCAAGAAATGAAATTAGCAATAAAAATGCTAAGCGTAAACTTAATTAATAAATGTTAAATTCTTAGTTAAATAATTTATAAACAAGCAATATTAATCTCAATTCATGTCTAGATTTTATTGATTAGACAAAATCCTTCCTTCTCCATCAATACTCCATTTTCATGAAGTTAGTGAATGAGCTACTTATAGCCTACTAGTTCATCCATGTGTGCTTTATATCGTTAGATTCATCCCTCATTCTTTTGTTTTCCTGCAAATACTTTTGTTTGCTGCCTCTCATCGCGATCTCCTCGCCTTTAACTTCTTCAACCTCTTTCATTCTGCGCTTTCTCTAAGAGCTTTGTTTTATTAAATGAGCAGATTTTCCCTTTTACACTATTTTGTATTAATAATCATATTGTCGAAATACATTTGAATTTTGGAAATTAATTATAATTATATTTAATATATATCAAATTTGTGGTAGTTAAAGTTGGCCAATTTTAACGATCTTGGGCTCATTCGATAGAGAATTCAAAATTAGCTGGACTTTATTATTGGCGGTACTATTTAATTGCATCCCTGGAGCTAGATAACTTCACTTTAATTAAACGTCTCTAAATTCATTAAATTATGCCCTCACATTAAAGTGAAGTTATCTCGCTCCAGGGATGCAATTAAATAGTACCGCCAATAATAAAGTCCAGCTAATTTTGAATTCTCTATCGAATGAGCCCAAGATCGTTTAAATTGGCCAACTTTAACTGCCACAATTTTCAATTTATTTTAATTTAATTATAATTATTTTTCCAAATTCAAATGTATTTCTACAATATTACCACTATAGTTTAATGATTCGCTCAATGCTCTGGCCTCATATGGACAATTAAGTTTTATGTCTAATCAAGTCTCTCCCTTCTTTTTTACTTTGCCTCATAAATCATTTAGTTGATACCATCATTATCTATTGACATAAGGATGTCACATATCCACTTTTTGTCCAAGTGCAATCAATTGCACTTATCTGGGAGGAATTTCAGCAACGAGGGCATTTTTTTAGCATACCCTAGGAAGTCATCAGCAGTGAGGCCCTCTATTTAGGAAACAGCGGCTACAATTACATCACTTCGTTTTAAGTACTAAAGCCAAATTAATTTCATAAATCTACCTCTTTTTCACCTTTGAGGATGCTTTTGAGAAAATAAACAGTGCAACATCCTAATTTTGGCAAGTAGGCTCCGCACTCCTTTGCTAAGAAATCATGTAGCTCTTTCTTGCTCCCAATTTTCTCTTGCAATTAATGAACATTCACTCGTGACAACTATCCCTGCATCTGCACATATCATTAAAACATATATTTGATTTACCTTCTTGTCAATGAAGTATAGAAATGGACTACAAATTTTTTTAATTAATTATAATATTAAATAGGGTTACTATTAATTATTCAAGCACAATAGGAAATCACTATAAAGGAATCCACTTTGTTGAAGAAGTTAAATCTCCCCGCATAAAATGAAAACATTAACGGCAAAGAAATAATCGCAATCAATGCTCACTGATTATTTTAAGCTTAATAATTTATCTCAAGACTCCAGTTCTCCTGGGGACGAACTCGAGGAAGTAAGTCTTCAAATTTTGGATAAAAGTAACATTAAACTTTCTTAAGGAAGCTCGACTTAGCTCCTCACAAATTCTCCGATTTTAGAAAATGAGGTTGTCCTAGAGAATTGGACTGAGGATTCTGTTGTTTAATTTGAGAGTAGCCTATTTCAGCATTTCTTATATGAAGCATACGATAGCTTAAAGTTCTATCCAAGGTCATAGCTTCTATAGACTCAATTAGAAAGCGCAAAAATAGGATGCCTGACAACAACCCAATTTTAAGAAGCGGTCCTAAGGATTGCACTCATTCATCTACGATATAAGTTAAATCTCGGAGAAATATAGTACGTCGAGTCGGAATTGAATGATCAAGTAGGTGAATATATTCATAAGTTATAAGCTTAAGCTTCTTCAAGTGTTGAATAAATTTAAGATTAGCTTTAACTCCTTAGTCTTGGAGAAGGGCCTTCTAATTTTGGAATTTGAGGGGTTTTTAAAATCAAACAGATGCTAAAAGAATTGCATAACTTGATAAGAATATTTGTGACCTTAATTTCAATTCTGGTTACAGGTTGATTAACATTAGCAATTGATTAGGGGTTACCAAATACAGGGTTAGAAAGATTGTTCAACATATGCGTTATGGAAATCATTTCCACAAAAGCGTTCCAATAAAACGCTGTGGTAAAATTCCATACAGCATAAAAGAATTCATAAAGAATTTTCTCTCATCAGGATAGAAAATTTTAAATCTAAAAGAATTGTAAGAAAGCTTGAAATAAAAATTTGATATTAAGGTATCTTAAGGCTGGTTGAGTAAGTTTGCTAGATAATAATGGGGCTTAAGCTATAAAAAGATTTACTTTGTTGATGTCAGAACTAATTCTTAAAAATCAATTTTACAAAGGTAGCTTGCTGCTTTTAATTTCCCTCGAATTCTTGATGAGGGGTTCAACCTGATAAATATAGATTAGAGCAGCATATAATGGATAGAAAATCCAAGCAGAGCTTGGTCAGTTTAAGGATTTAAACGATACAATTCAAGTTCTCGAAGAATTTCCTAGGTCAATATTATTGGTGGCATCAGTTCTTCTGGAAATTTATATTTCACCTTAAACTAAGGTCATAACAACAGTATTTCTATTTGGTATTTTATAATGAAAATCCTGTCTCATTTAGAAAAAGATGATATTAATTGGAGATAGTCGACAGTTCTAATGCTAAAGAATGCTGCTTATCATAGAAGTAAGTATATCAGGGAAAAGCTAGAGAGGCATAAAATTCCAATAGCTTTTCTTGGGCCATATTAATTTGATCTTGCTCCTATTGAAAAACATTTTGCTTTTATAAAGAAAGATACTTAGTTTAGTTTTGAGTTCAAATCTATTAAAAAGTAAGCTCTATTTCTAGTTGTCAATAATTTTTATAAATTTAGATCCTAGTTATTAGCTAAACTTGGAAGCCATTACTGCAGCCTTAATTATTCGTGGATTAAAGCATCATTTTAAAAGGCATTGCAAAATTCATTGAAATTTTAAAGCCTATAGCCTATATGATTAAGGTTAATTTCAATTTATCAATTTTTAATTTGTCTTAACATTCATTTAAACCTAGTTTTTTTAAATCTCTTGTTTCTTTGACAATGCTAATATATCATTCGACGAACGGAGTCGAATTTTATTTTAATATCATTTGAGGTTTAGTAAAGTAATTTATTTCATTCAAATAAAGCGAAAATCCTTACTGTAATTCAATATCTAAATCTAATTTACATAATTATAGTCATAACCTTTCTAGGATTAACTTTCTGAATGCCTCTAATTTGCCTTTATTAAAATCTGTTTTAATTATTAACTTCGGCATTATCTATCATTTTTTTTTGCAATTTTATTAAGCAATAGGTTTAGATTTTATTGTGAGAAAGTAGTTTAAAAGGATTATTCACTTCTACTTTATTTCAATCATTTATTTAGAGATATTTCTTATCGTCTTTGCCTGACAATTTTATTGCTGATTTCCTATTAATTCAATACTTCCATAAATTGTAATTAAGGGGGCAGTTATAGTTATTTGAAAAATAATTTCGAATATTTCATGAATTTCAATAAAATAGAGAGGAATAAATAAGCGCCTGATATTTAAAATTCAACTTATTCCTTTTGCTTAAGATGAAGCAAGTATTTTTAAACTTTTGTTTTCCATTTGTAGATTGTTTAAGAATTTTACATTGAACACTACTTACACTAAATATTCATTAAGAGGGGCATTTACTCAATAATTTTCCTTGTTGTTAATGAAAATTATCATTTTATTTTTGTCTGTTGATAAGTTTTATATCACAGGCAATAATTAATAAATTAGATATTCGATTGATGTAGTATTTATTAGATTTTGTTTTTGGATTCTTTAAACTAATACCAAAATTTTACTTGAGTTTTTCGATCAATAAGTCATTGAAGTAGTATTTTAAAATGATTACGAAAATTACTAAGAACTTTTTATTTATTTGCTGTTTTGTTGAGAAATTGATTATCATAATTGTTTGTTGAAATTTAATTTATATTTAATTGATTACTCTAAAATTAACAATTAGATTAACTCGCTATTCCGAATCACCACGATCAGAATGAATTATATTAAATAATTCCTTTAGTAGCGAGAACTCTTCATCAAAAATGATGTAAGGTAAGTAAATTACCCAAAAGAGTTGAAATTGAATCTTAATCTAATTTATTAAGTTTAAGTAGTAAATAACTTATTGGCTGTTTAACATTAAATTTCAATTAAATTATTTGTATATTACTGAAGTTGGATGTTTAAAGTTTTTAACGTTATTTTAAGAAAATTTAATTTTTAATTTTGATCATTGTTGCAATTGGCTTCAGTTTAATTTTTTTAAATTCACTCAAATCGAAATTAATTCATAATAATTAATTTATTTGTATTTTGCTAATTATAGCAAGAATATTTTAAGCAATATTATTTATTATAAAGTTTGTATAATGCTGTAATTAAATAATTTAGTTTTTAGGGGTTTAATATTCAAATATTTAATTTAAAAGATTTTTTTTATTGATTTAATTTTGTGTGTAATAGCTGATAAATAATAACAATTTTTTATATAAGCTAGATTATGATTAACATACTGAGGATTTGAATGATTAAAAATAACTGGACTGTAACCTATAGTTCTAAGAAGAATTAAAAGAAAATGAAGGTTTAAATTAACCTTAGCAAAACTTTAGTGTTGAAATTAATTAAGACAAAGAATGTGATTGGGAAGATATATCTTCAAATTATAACATAGATGAGATCCTAGATTCAAGTTTGAATTCATCATCATTGGGAAATGACAGCGAATTTAGCGAATAAGATAGTACCGATTAATTTGATGTCAAGAATAATAAGTCAATAATTTAAAATAAATAATAATTAATTAAAGATTAAACAAATATTTCAAGATAGAATCAAAATGAAGATATAAGCAGCACTCAAAGTAAAGATTCTAATGGCCAAGATAATCAATTAAATTAAAATACCATAACTTAAGCAAAGAGAAAAATCAATCTAAAAAAGTATACTAAAATACTTTAAAAAAAAGTTTAATTTGTCAAATAAAGAAGTAACTACAATAAAGCACAAATTTGACAACTTTTATCAGTTTAAAAAATGATTTAGGGAGTATTCTTTTATGAAAATAAATGACTTCAACAAATATTTGAGGAATGAGTCTCGTGAAATCTTTAAGAGTATCGATTAGAAAATGCGTAAAATGAAACAGGAAATTAACTAACAAGAAATACTAAAATGGAAAGCTAAACATTAAAAACAAAAAAATAAGAAGAAGAGATTCACTGATTTCCAGGCCAGTTAAAGTTTTGCTTCAAGTGGTTTAGAGTTCTCTTCACCTTGAGTTTCTTCAGCTGCTTCAACGTATATTGTGAAAATCCATATGGAATTAGGCTAACTCTATCTGAGTTTAGAACAATGTTCTATATATGCTTGTCAACTTATTTTCGTCCACAAAAACTGGTTCAAAATTGACTTTTTGGCACCCCAATATTCTAGATAGACTTTGGCTTAATTCTATGTAGAATTTTTGCTTCCTGATTTCATGAGGAATCACAAGGAATAGAGTCTCGAGCAAAGGTAGTTGGCAAGCAAAACTTTAACTAGCCTGGAAATCAGTGATTAGCTGGATTAAAGTGATAATAAATTACCTTGGAAATTATACATGAGAAAGATAAAATCATTAAAAATCTTAAAAGTAATATAAAATCGCTTCAATTGGAGCTTTCTATTAAAACAGATTTTTTCGAGCAAGAAACATTGAACTT
>ARYC01000813.1:0-16558 GCA_000711775.1 Oxytricha trifallax | reverse complement strand
TTAAGTTCATGGCTCCAGCAAGCTATGACGATATAGTTTGGTGTCCAAGAAAAGTTAAAGTAAAAATCTCAAATAAAAGATGATGCAAATATGAATCACTTGTATCTTTTGAAATAAACTTGCTAGAGCGTTTTTGACCTCCATAAAAGTTATCTAGGTGCGATGGACTCCAATAGTGTGACATTTTCACGCACTTTAAGTTTCATGGCTCCAGCAAGCTATGACGATATAGATTGGTGTCCAAGAAAAGTTAAAGTAAAAATCTCGAATAAAAGATGATGCAAATATGAATCACTTGTATCTTTTGAACCAAACTTGCTAGAGCGTTTTTGACCTCCATAAAAGTTATCTAGGTGCGATGGACTCCAATAGTGTGACAATTTCACGCACTTTAAGTTCATGCTCCAGCAAGCTATGTCGATAAGTAGATTCAAAACCCCAAAACCCCTTAGTGAGGTTTATAATTGTTGATTTGTAGGGTATAGTTGGGGTCTTATTGGGGTTAGTAGAGAAATTAGGCCAATTTTCAAAATGAGAAAATAGAAATTAGCGAAATTTAGGGTCTATTTATGATGAGTAATATTTAGATTTACTGCTTCAGCTTAGGTATGGTACGAGTATTAATATAGATTAAGTCAAACCAGTATTGAATTATGTAGCTATTGCAAAGCTCTTACACAAGAGTGCCTCTACTGTTAGGTATCACTGCATAGCTGTTTTGCATTTTAATTCTGGTACTTGAAAGCATCCTGCTAGAAAATAAAAGTTCTTACAGCATCATATTGACTACCTCTGTGACTCTAAGACTTTAAAGTATTGGGCTCACTTTCCTCTTGACTAGCGAGCTGTCATGTTTCATCGCAAGTTTCCTGACATGCGTATCTCTCCTTAGACTGTTGCCAATATTTATAGACGAAATGGTATTACTTTCAAGACTGTCAACATAGTGAAGAGAGTGATTGATTTTACAGTGCCATTTTATAGTAATAATTTAAACTATATATATGATTAAATGCAGAGAGCTATTGATAATAACATCAAGTTCATACATGCAGATGAAGCTGTGTTTACTTTCAACACTTTTATTAATAAGTCTTGGTATAAGAAGTATGATAATATAGATTTTTATGACTAAAAAGTGAAGGTAGTTACCCATGCAATTTTAGCTGGTATAAGTGAAGATTCAGGCTTAGAGAGTTATGTGATTCACCCTCTCTCTTTTAAGCGAGAGTAGTATATAGAGTTCCTTCATAAGCTCAGAGAGAAGTATTGCAACCAAGAGATCATCCTGTTTGTTGATAACCTCTCAGTTCATAAGACTAAGGAGTCTAAGAAAGCTTATGAAGACCTAAATATAACTCCTATTTATAACGTTCCTTATAGTCCTTAATTTAATGGAATAGAATTCTACTGGAGTTAAATCAAGACTCACTACAAGAAGCTGCTGCTGTATCATCTTATCATGACTTGCCTATCGATACAGTAGACTTGATTCAAAGCAACTGTAAGAGAGTAAGCGTGGATAAGACAACAGCTTGTGCGAGAGAAGGAAGAATGAATGTTTATAAATAAGTTTTAGATTTAAACGAATGAATATATTCACATATTAAATTGGCCCATAAAGGGGTTTGGCTTCTCTTTCTTCTCCTCTTCTTAAGGCTTGCTTGGACCCATATTTCTTCTCTTTGTGCCAGCTCCTGCATCTATGTTCATTTCTTCTGGCTTTTAGACATCTTTATAAAGTCTTTTGCTCACTTTATAAATAGTCTATGACTTTCTCTCTCTGTGAACCTTCGCATGCTCTTTCATAGGAATATACCAGTTCGAGGTTTCCCTACAAAGTTATGAATCAAAGCTTACTAGAGAGGAATGGGTGCTTCTTAAGCTCAGCGAGCCAGGTCTCGCTTATTAGTATGCCTTGCTTCTTTTAATCTTCAGGAGAAATAGAGTAGCGTTTTTGTGAGCTTCTTCAATGATCTCTCTGAGATAACTCTCTCTTAAAGTGCCAAGAACTCCAAAGAAGAAGCTCCTTTCTGGAAGGTTGTTAGAGAGTTGTTTCTTGGTAGGAAGATAAAGTACCAACTCTTCATCTTTCATCGCATCCTCGTAGAGATTAGTGACTGAAATCTCTGGGTAGTTTGGTATCTATCAACTTTATTTCACTGTTTTTGAAGGCTTTCTTCTCATCGCAGAGTATAGCTTTTAAGAATGAAATTTTGGTACCTTCCATCGTTGGAAGGAATAAACCCACTATAGTATATGATTCAGTATATGTCACATGCTTACCATGCTAAGTGAGGTATCGATAGAGATCTTCCTTGCTTCTAAATCTTGAGATTATTTCTTAAGCTTCAACCCTCTTCATTGCAGTATTTATAGATTCCATCCTTGTTCCTTCTCTTGTTATTGAATTTCAAATTTTAATATATAGAGTTCTGGATCCTACTGTTAAATCTTAGTATTAAATATGGGCATCTTATAGGAGGTCAACCTGGTAAGGATACGTGGTGAAAGCTGGCAGAAGCTGTAACAAATTTCTGAGATGGAGCTCCATTTTTATCAATTTAGTTCCATTAAATTAGTACTAAATTTGTTTAAATTTGATTAGTACCGGTACTAAATTCGTTTAAATTTAATTGGTACCAATTTAATAGTACCAAAACTTAATTAGTACCTAGTTTGTAACTAATGAGGTTTTAATAGAAAAGTTTCAAAATGGTTCAAAACCTAATTGGTACCAGTACCAACCTGAATTTATTCTCAGTTGGTACCAAAATAAAAATATTAAGCATAAAATTAGAAAATTTATAGTTATAAACTAAGTATAAATATGATGTCTAACACCTAAGATCAACCATTGTTGTTGCAGTGTCAGCTCCTATACAAAGTTAGTATAGCCAGGAGGTTTTTACTTATTAATAATAGAAATTTAAATTGAATTTAAACATGGCGGCTAACTTAAATCGTAAGGCAGTTTCTCTTGGAGCAGGTTAATCATTGCTCAGCTTTGGCTCCTCTAAGTAACCAGAAGTAATTTATATTGAAAAGGAGGTATAGCTAAGAGCTCTAGAGTTTGAAGCTGAGGTCTTTAAAATTTCAGTTTAAAACAAGAAGTAGAGTGCTGAGATGGGAGTTTAAGCATAAGTTGAATTGGTTGAGGAAGATAAGGAACAGCAACCAATAGAAAAAATTAAAACATTTTAATGTGAAGACTTCTAAAATTTCTTCTCAACTGAGTTTAGCTTGAAGAGACACATCAAAGAGGTAC
The DNA here is from genome assembly GCA_000711775.1 of Oxytricha trifallax. Lineage (NCBI taxonomy): Eukaryota > Ciliophora > Spirotrichea > Sporadotrichida > Oxytrichidae > Oxytricha > Oxytricha trifallax. The sequence goes on along the minus strand of ARYC01000813.1, from coordinate 13,290 downwards.
ACTCTGGTAGAGCTAAGATCTACTTCAAGCATGATAAAGTAGATGGTAGATACTAATGCACTACCTGCATGAAGTCTTATACTCACTCAGCTAAAGTAAAGAGACATATGCAAAGGCATCATCTAAGCGAATTCCTGATTAAAGATGAGGAAATTTAAAAGCTTTTACCTGCTAAAAGAAAAAATAACTCTCTTGATTCACAAATAGAGCAGTTGGAGAGACTTAAGAGATAGAAGCGGTTTGAGTCAATGAACCAACCAGCAAATGGTATGTATCTTGCATCTTATAAGAGAGAGCAATGTATATACCTGCATTAAATGCAGTCGACATAAGCAGCTGTATTGAAAACTATTTGAATATTGACGTACCTGACAAGGTAAAACTTATAGTTGTTGATGAATTCGCATACAAGGTATATCCATTCAAGTATCTCATTAAGAACGAGCAATATTATAATGAGTTTGCAAATGAATACATAGTACTGAGAGAGGCTTAGAAAAGATAATGCAAGAACTTAGCTGAGTCGACGGAGTTATACTTGGTCATGGTTTTATTGCTTTGAGACTCAAGAAGTTTGAAATGTCTCTAAGAGAGTATCTCTACCATAATAGATATCCTGATGATTTTAATGAGATACTCACAGATATGACTAAGGGTGTGAAAGAGCTCCATGATCTAGGGTATGTTCATAGAGATTTGAAGCCAGAAAATGTAATGCTAAATCTCTGCCCTTTAGAAGTAGTAGTCATAGATTTCAACAGAGCAATAAGACAAGAGATAGTGACTTTAGCTAAGGTTTTAGGCACTCCAGGATACTTCCCTATAAGAGAGAAATGGACAAATGGCTCTGTATAGTGGGATGTTTGGGCGGTAGCTGCAATTATCTTAGAGTGCGATATGGAAAGTATGTCATACTTTGGAACAAAACATGAGAAATAATCAATAGGTTTGGCTGCTAAACATATTAAGCAAGATGAAATATGCAATGAAATTAAGAAGATAGTTGAGATGGTCATCGTAAAAGCTCCAGCATATTCACGATAAACATTGGATGATATACTAGAACAACTACAGACTGCTAAATTCAAGAGGTATCACAAAGATAAGCAGATAAAATTTGTTTGAATTAAGTACAGTAATTCTCATTAAATATTCATTAAATTCATTAAAAACATGCGTTTTCTCTACTAACCCCAATAAGACTCAAACTATACCCTACAAATCAAAGCACTTATAAACCTCACTAAGGGGTTTTTGATTGGTGTCCAAGAAAAGTTAAAGTAAAAATCTCAAATAAAAGATGATGCAAATATGAATCACTTGTATCTTTTGAACCAAACTTGCTAGAGCGTTTTTGACCTCCATAAAAGTTATCTAGGTGCGATGGACTCCAATAGTGTGACAATTTCACGCACTTTAAGTTCATGGCTCCAGCAAGCTATGACGATATAGATTGGTGTCCAAGAAAAGTTAAAGTAAAAATCTCAAATAAAAGATGATGCAAATATGAATCACTTGTATCTTTTGAACCAAACTTGCTAGAGCGTTTTTGACCTCCATAAAAGTTATCTAGGTGCGATGGACTCCAATAGTGTGACAATTTCACGCACTTTAAGTTCATGGCTCCAGCAAGCTATGACGATATAGATTGGTGTCCAAGAAAAGTTAAAGTAAAATTCTCAAATAAAAGATGATGCAAATATGAATCACTTGTATCTTTTGAACCAAACTTGCTAGAGCGTTTTTGACCTCCATAAAAGTTATCTAGGTGCGATGGACTCCAATAGTGTGACAATTTCACGCACTTTAAGTTCATGGCTCCAGCAAGCTATGACGATATAGATTGGTGTCCAAGAAAAGTTAAAGTAAAATCTCAAATAAAAGATTATGCAAATATGAATCACTTGTATCTTTTGAACCAAACTTGCTAGAGCGTTTTTGACCTCCATAAAAGTTATCTAGGTGCGATGGACTCCAATAGTGTGACAATTCACGCACTTTAAGTTCATGGCTCCAGCAAGCTATGTCGATATAGATTGGTGTCCAAGAAAAGTTAAAGTAAAAATCTCAAATAAAAGATGATGCAAATGTGAATCACTTGTATCTTTTGAACCAAACTTGCTAGAGCGTTTTTGACCTCCATAAAAGTTATCTAGGTGCGATGGACTCCAATAGTGTGACAATTTCACGCACTTTAAGTTCATGGGTCCAGCAAGCTATGTCGATATAGATTGGTGTCAAGAAAAGTTAAAGTAAAAATCTCAAATAAAAGATGATGCAAATATGAATCACTTGTATCTTTTGAACCAAACTTGCTAGAGCGTTTTTGACCTCCATAACAGTTATCTAGGTGCGATGGACTCCAATAGTGTGACAATTTCACGCACTTTAAGTTCATGGCTCCAGCAAGCTATGACGATGTAGATTGGTGTCCAAGAAAAGTTAAAGTAAAAATCTCAAATAAAAGATGATGCAAATATGAATCACTTGTATCTTTTGAACCAAACTTGCTAGAGCGTTTTTGACCTCCATAAAAGTTATCTAGGTGCGATGGACTCCAATAGTGTGACAATTCACGCACTTTAAGTTCATGGCTCCAGCAATCTATGACGATATAGATTGGTGTCCAAGAAAAGTTAAAGTAAAAATCTCAAATAAACGATGATGCAAATATGAATCACTTGTATCTTTTGAACCAAACTTGCTAGAGCGTTTTTGACCTCCATAAAAGTTATCTAGGTGCGATGGACTCCAATAGTGTGACAATTTCCCGCACTTTAAGTTCATGGCTCCAGCAAGCTATGACGATGTAGATTGGTGTCCAAGAAAAGTTAAAGTAAAAATCTCAAATAAAAGATGATGCAAATATGAATCACTTGTATCTTTTGAACCAAACTTGCTAGAGCGTTTTTGACCTCCATAAAAGTTATCTCGGTGCGATGGACTCCAATAGTGTGACAATTTCACGCACTTTAAGTTCATGGCTCCAGCAAGCTATGACGATCTAGATTGGTGTCCAAGAAAAGTTAAAGTAAAAATCTCAAATAAAAGATGATGCAAATATGAATCATTGTATCTTTTGAACAAAACTTGCTAGAGCGTTTTTGACCTCCATAAAAGTTATCTAGGTGCGATGGACTCCAATAGTGTGACAATTTCACGCACTTTAAGTTCATGGCTCCAGAAAGCTATGACGATATAGATTGGTGTCCAAGAAAAGTTAAAGTAAAAATCTCAAATAAAAGATGATGCAAATATGAATCACTTGTATCTTTTGAACCAAACTTGCTAGAGCGTTTTTGACCTCCATAAAAGTTATCTAGGTGCGATGGACTCCAATAGTGTGACAATTTCACGCACTTTAAGTTCATGGCTCCAGCAAGCTATGACGATATAGATTGGTGTCCAAGAAAAGTTAAAGTAAAAATCTCAAATAAAAGATGATGCAAATATGAATCACTTGTATCTTTTGAACCGAACTTGCTAGAGCGTTTTTGACCTCCATAAAAGTTATCTAGGTGCGATGGACTCCAGTAGTGTGACAATTTCACGCACTTTAAGTTCATGGCTCCAGCAAGCTATGACGATATAGATTGGTGTCCAAGAAAAGTTAAAGTAAAATCTCAAATAAAAGATTATGCAAATATGAATCACTTGTATCTTTTGAACCAAACTTGTTAGAGCGTTTTTGACCTCCATAAATGTTATCTAGGTGCGATGGACTCCAATAGTGTGACAATTTCACGCACTTTAAGTTCATGGGTCCAGCAAGCTATGACGATATAGATTGGTGTCCAAGAAAAGTTAAAGTAAAATCTCAAATAAAAGATTATGCAAATATGAATCACTTGTATCTTTTGAACCAAACTTGTTAGAGCGTTTTTGACCTCCATAAATGTTATCTAGGTGCGATGGACTCAATAGTGTGACAATTTCACGCACTTTAAGTTCATGGCTCCAGCAAGCTATGACGATATAGATTGGTGTCCAAGAAAAGTTAAAGTAAAATTCTCAAATAAAAGATGATGCAAATATGAATCACTTGTATCTTTTGAACCAAACTTGCTAGAGCGTTTTTGACCTCCATAAAAGTTATCTAGGTGCGATGGACTCCAATAGTGTGACAATTTCACGCACTTTAAGTTCATGGCTCCAGCAAGCTATGACGATATAGATTGGTGTCCAAGAAAAGTTAAAGTAAAAATCTCAAATAAAAGATGATGCAAATATGAATCACTTGTATCTTTTGACCAAACTTGCTAGAGCGTTTTTGACCTCCATAAAAGTTATCTAGTTGCGATGGACTCCAATAGTGTGACAATTTCACGCCCTTTAAGTTCATGGCTCCAGCAAGCTATGACGATATAGATTGGTGTCCAAGAAAAGTTAAAGTAAAATTCTCAAATAAAAGATGATGCAAATATGAATCACTTGTATCTTTTGAACCAAACTTGCTAGAGCGTTTTTGACCTCCATAAAAGTTATCTAGGTGCGATGGACTCCAATAGTGTGACAATTTCACGCACTTTAAGTTCATGGCTCCAGCAAGCTATGACGATATAGATTGGTGTCCAAGAAAAGTTAAAGTAAAAATCTCAAATAAAAGATGATGCGAATATGAATCACTTGTATCTTTTGAACCAAACTTGCTAGAGCGTTTTTGACCTCCATAAAAGTTATCTAGGTGCGATGGACTCCAATAGTGTGACAATTTCAAGCACTTTAAGTTCATGGCTCCAGCAAGCTATGACGATATAGAGATTGGTGTCCAAGAAAACTTAAAGTAAAAATCTCAAATAAAAGATGATGCAAATATGAATCACTTGTATCTTTTGAACCAAACTTGCTAGAGCGTTTTTGACACCCATAAAAGTTATCTAGGTGCGATGGACTCCAATAGTGTGACAATTTCACGCACTTTAAGTTCATGGCTCCAGCAAGCTATGACGATTATAGATTGGTGTCCAAGAAAAGTTAAAGTAAAAATCTCAAATAAAAGATGATGCAAATATGAATCACTTGTATCTTTTGAACCAAACTTGCTAGAGCGTTTTTGACCTCCATAAAAGTTATCTAGGTGCGATGGACTCCAATAGTGTGACAATTTCACGCACTTTAAGTTCATGGCTCCAGCAAGCTATGACGATCTAGATTGGTGTCCAAGAAAAGTTAAAGTAAAATTCTCAAATAAAAGATGATGCAAATATGAATCACTTGTATCTTTTGAACCAAACTTGCTAGAGCGTTTTGACCTCCATAAAAGTTATCTCGGTGCGATGGACTCCAATAGTGTGACAATTTCACGCACTTTAAGTTCATGGCTCCAGCAAGCTTTGACGATATAGATTGGTGTCCAAGAAAAGTTAAAGTAAAATTCTCAAATAAAAGATGATTCAAATATGAATCACTTGTATCTTTTGAACCAAACTTGCTAGAGCGTTTTTGACCTCCATGGTGCGATGGATTCCAATAGTGTGACAATTTCACGCACTTTAAGTTCATGGCTCCAGCAAGCTATGACGATATAGATTGGTGTCCAATAAAAGTTAAAGTAAAAATCTCAAATAAAAGATGATGCAAATATGAATCACTTGTATCTTTTGAACCAAACTTGCTAGAGCGTTTTTGACCTCCATAAAAGTTATCTAGGTGCGATGGACTCCAATAGTGTGACAATTTCACGCACTTTAAGTTCATGGCTCCAGCAAGCTATGACGATATAGATTGGTGTCCAAGAAAAGTTAAAGTAAAAATCTCGAATAAAAGATGATGCAAATATGAATCACTTGTATCTTTTGAACCAAACTTGCTAGAGCGTTTTTGACCTCCATAAAAGTTATCTAGGTGCGATGGACTCCAATAGTGTGACAATTTCACGCACTTTAAGTTCATGGCTCCAGCAAGCTATGACGATCTAGATTGGTGTCCAAGAAAAGTTAAAGTAAAAATCTCAAATAAAAGATGATTCAAATATGAATCACTTGTATCTTTGAACCAAACTTGCTAGAGCGTTTTTGACCTCCATGGTGCGATGGATTCCAATAGTGTGACAATTTCACGCACTTTAAGTTCATGGCTCCAGCAAGCTATGACGATATAGATTGGTGTCCAATAAAAGTTAAAGTAAAAATCTCAAATAAAAATTATGCTAATATGAATCACTTCTATCTTTTGAACCAAACTTGCTAGAGCGTTTTTGACCTCCATAAAAGTTATCTTGGTGCGTTGGACTCCAATAGTGTGACAATTTCACGCACTTTAAGTTCATGGCTCCAGCAAGCTATGACGATATAGAGATTGGTGTTCAAGAAAAGTTAAAGTAAAAATCTCAAATAAAAGATGATGCTAATATGAATCACTTGTATCTTTTGAACCAAACTTGCTAGAGCGTTTTTGACCTCCATAAAAGTTATCTAGGTGCGATGGACTCCAATAGTGTGACAATTTCACGCACTTTAAGTTCATGGCTCCAGCAAGCTATGACGATATAGATTGGTGTCCAAGAAAAGTTAAAGTAAAAATCTCAAATAAAAGATGATGCGAATATGAATCACTTGTATCTTTTGAACAAAACTTGCTAGAGCGTTTTTGACCTCCATAAAAGTTATCTAGGTGCGATGGACTCCAATAGTGTGACAATTTCACGCACTTTAAGTTCATGGCTCCAGAAAGCTATGACGATATAGATTGGTGTCCAAGAAAAGTTAAAGTAAAAATCTCAAATAAAAGATGATGCAAATATGAATCACTTGTATCTTTTGAACCAAACTTGCTAGAGCGTTTTTGACCTCCATAAAAGTTATCTAGGTGCGATGGACTCCAATAGTGTGACACTTTCACGCACTTTAAGTTCATGGCTCCAGCAAGCTATGACGATATAGATTGGTGTCCAAGAAAAGTTAAAGTAAAAATCTCAAATAAAAGATGATGCAATATGAATCACTTGTATCTTTTGAACCAAACTTGCTAGAGCGTTTTTGACCTCCATAAAAGTTATCTAGGTGCGATGGACTCCAATAGTGTGACAATTTCACGCACTTTAAGTTCATGGCTCCAGCAAGCTATGACGATATAGATTGGTGCCCAAGAAAAGTTAAAGTAAAAATCTCAAATAAAAGATGATGCAAATATGAATCACTTGTATCTTTTGAACCAAACTTGCTAGAGCGTTTTTGACCTCCATAAAAGTTATCTAGGTGCGATGGACTCCAATAGTGTGACAATTTCACGCACTTTAAGTTCATGGCTCCAGCAAGCTATGACGATATAGATTTGGTGTCCAAGAAAAGTTAAAGTAAAAATCTCAAATAAAAGATGATGCAAATATGAATCACTTGTATCTTTTTAACCAAACTTGCTAGAACGTTTTTGACCCACATAAAAGTTATCTAGGTGCGATGGACTCCAATAGTGTGACAATTTCACGCACTTTAAGTTCATGGCTCCAACAATCTATGACGATATAGAGATTGGTGTCCAAGAAAAGTTAAAGTAAAAATCTCAAATAAAAGATGATGCAAATATGAATCACTTCTATCTTTTGAACCAAACTTGCTAGAGCGTTTTTGACCTCCATAAAAGTTATCTAGGTGCGATGGACTCCAATAGTGTGACAATTTCACGCACTTTAAGTTCATGGCTCCAGCAAGCTATGACGATATAGATTGGTGTCCAAGAAAAGTTAAAGTAAAAATCTCAAATAAAAGATGATGCAAATATGAATCACTTGTATCTTTTGAACCAAACTTGCTAGAGCGTTTTTGACCTCCATAAAAGTTTTCTAGGTGCGATGGACTCCAATAGTGTGACAATTTCACGCACTTTAAGTTCATGGCTCCAGCAAGCTATGACGATATAGATTGGTGTCCAAGAAAAGTTAAAGTAAAAATCTCAAATAAAAGATGATGCTAATATGAATCACTTGTATTTTTTGAACCAAACTTGCTAGAGCGTTTTTGACCTCCATAAAAGTTATCTAGGTGCGATGGACTCCAATAGTGTGACAATTTCACGCACTTTAAGTTCATGGCTCCAGCAAGCTATGACGATATAGATTGGTGTCCAAGAAAAGTTAAAGTAAAATCTCAAATAAAAGATTATGCAAATATGAATCACTTGTATCTTTTGAACCAAACTTGTTAGAGCGTTTTTGACCTCCATAAATGTTATCTAGGTGCGATGGACTCCAATAGTGTGACAATTTCACGCACTTTAAGTTCATGGCTCCAGCAAGCTATGACGATATAGATTGGTGTCAAGAAAAGTTAAAGTAAAAATCTCAAATAAAAGATGATGCAAATATGAATCACTTGTATCTTTTTAACCAAACTTGCTAGAACGTTTTTGACCCACATAAAAGTTATCTAGGTGCGATGGACTCCAATAGTGTGACAATTTCACGCACTTTAAGTTCATGGCTCCAACAATCTATGACGATATAGAGATTGGTGTCCAAGAAAAGTTAAAGTAAAAATCTCAAATAAAAGATGATGCTAATATGAATCACTTCTATCTTTTGAACCAAACTTGCTAGAGCGTTTTTGACCTCCATAAAAGTTATCTTGGTGCGTTGGACTCCAATAGTGTGACAATTTCACGCACTTTAAGTTCATGGCTCCAGCAAGCTATGACGATATAGAGATTGGTGTTCAAGAAAAGTTAAAGTAAAAATCTCAAATAAAAGATGATGCTAATATGAATCACTTGTATCTTTTGAACCAAACTTGCTAGAGCGTTTTTGACCTCCATAAATGTTATCTAGGTGCGATGGACTCCAATAGTGTGACAATTTCACGCACTTTAAGTTCATGGCTCCAGCAAGCTATGACGATATAGAGATTGGTGTCCAAGAAAAGTTAAAGTAAAAAGCTCAAATAAAAGATGATGCAAATATGAATCACTTGTATCTTTTGAACCAAACTTGCTAGAGCGTTTTTGACCTCCATAAAAGTTATCTAGGTGCGATGGACTCCAATAGTGTGACAATTTCACGCACTTTAAGTTCATGGCTCCAGCAATCTATGACGATATAGATTGGTGTCCAAGAAAAGTTAAAGTTAAAATCTCAAATAAAAGATGATGCAAATATGAATCACTTGTATCTTTTGAACCAAACTTGCTCGAGCGTTTTTGACCTCCATAAAAGTTATCTAGGTGCGATGGACTCCAATAGTGTGACAATTTCACGCACTTTAAGTTCATGGCTCCAGCAAGCTATGACGATATAGATTGGTGTCCAAGAAAGTTAAAGTAAAAATCTCAAATAAAAGATGATGCAAATATGAATCACTTGTATCTTTGAACCAAACTTGCTAGAGCGTTTTTGACCTCCATAAAAGTTATCTAGGTGCTATGGACTCCAATAGTGTGACAATTTCACGCACTTTAAGTTCATGGCTCCAGCAAGCTATGACGATATAGATTGGTGTCCAAGAAAAGTTAAAGTAAAAATCTCAAATAAAAGATGATGCAAATATGAATCACTTGTATCTTTTGAACCGAACTTGCTAGAGCGTTTTTGACCTCCATAAAAGTTATCTAGGTGCGATGGACTCCAATAGTGTGACAATTTCACGCACTTTAAGTTCATGGCTCCAGCAAGCTATGACGATATAGATTGGTGTCCAAGAAAAGTTAAAGTAAAAATCTCAAATAAAAGATGATGCAAATATGAATCACTTGTATCTTTTGAACCAAACTTGCTAGAGCGTTTTTGACCTCCATAAAAGTTATCTAGGTGCGATGGACTCCAATAGTGTGACAATTTCACGCACTTTAAGTTCATGGCTCCAGCAAGCTATGCCGATATAGATTGGTGTCCAAGAAAAGTTAAAGTAAAACTCTCAAATAAAAGATGATGCAAATATGAATCACTTGTATCTTTTGAACCAAACTTGCTAGAGCGTTTTTGACCTCCATAAAAGTTATCTAGGTGCGATGGACTCCAATAGTGTGACAATTTCACGCACTTGAAGTTCATGGCTCCAGCAAGCTATGACGATATAGATTGGTGTCCAAGAAAAGTTAAAGTAAAAATCTCAAATAAAAGATGATGCAAATATGAATCACTTGTATCTTTTGAACCGAACTTGCTAGAGCGTTTTTGACCTCCATAAAAGTTATCTAGGTGCGATGGACTCCAATAGTGTGACAATTTCACGCACTTTAAGTTCATGGCTCCAGCAAGCTATGACGATATAGATTGGTGTCCAAGAAAAGTTAAAGTAAAAATCTCAAATAAAAGATGATGCAAATATGAATCACTTGTATCTTTTGAACCGAACTTGCTAGAGCGTTTTTGACCTCCATAAAAGTTATCTAGGTGCGATGGACTCCAATAGTGTGACAATTTCACGCACTTTAAGTTCATGGCTCCAGCAAGCTATGACGATATAGATTGGTGTCCAAGAAAAGTTAAAGTAAAATTCTCAAATAAAAGATGATGCAAATATGAATCACTTGTATCTTTTGAACCAAACTTGCTAGAGCGTTTTTGACCTCCATAAAAGTTATCTAGGTGCGATGGACTCCAATAGTGTGACAATTTCACGCACTTTAAGTTCATGGCTCCAGCACGCTATGACGATATAGATTGGTGTCCAAGAAAAGTTAAAGTAAAAATCTCAAATAAAAGATGATGCTAATATGAATCACTTGTATCTTTTGAACCAAACTTGCTAGAGCGTTTTTGACCTCCATAAAAGTTATCTTGGTGCGTTGGACTCCAATAGTGTGACAATTTCACGCACTTTAAGTTCATGGCTCCAGCAAGCTATGACGATGTAGAGATTGGTGTTCAAGAAAAGTTAAAGTAAAAATCTCAAATAAAAGATGATGCTAATATGAATCACTTGTATCTTTTGAACCAAACTTGCTAGAGCGTTTTTGACCTCCATAAAAGTTATCTAGGTGCGATGGACTCCACTAGTGTGCCAATTTCCCTTAGTGAGGTTTATAAGTGCTTTGATTTGTAGGGTATAATGGGGTCTTATTGGGGTTAGTAGAGAAAACGCAGGTTTTATGTGAATTTTATTAATATTTAATGAGTATTAGTCTTCTTAATTCAAACGAATTTTATTTGCTTGTCTTTGTTATATCTCTGGAATCTTGCTCTCTTAAGTGGCACAAGTATGTCATCCAATGTTTACCTTGGATAAGAGGGAGCACTGATTATTATCATCTCAACTATCCTTTTTATTTCCTTGCATACATTTTCTTACTTAATATGCTTTTAAGCTAAACAGATTGATTATTTTTCAAATTTTGTACCAAAGTAAGCCATACTTTCCATATCACTCTCTAATATAATAGCTCCGATTGCCCATACATCCCACTAAACAGAGCCATTAGTCCATTTCTCTCTGATTGGGAAGTATCCTGGTGTCCCAAGAACCTTTGCTAAGGTTACTATCTCTTATCTTAATGCTCTTTTGAAATCTATAACAACTACTTCTAAAGGGCATAGGTTTATCATAACATTTTCTGGCTTCAAATCTCTATGAACATATCCAAGTTCATGCAACTCCTTGACACCTTATATCATATCTGATAGTATTTCATTCAAATCATCTGGGTATCTGTTATGATTCAGATATTCTCTCAGAGTCATTTCATATTTCTTAAGCCTTAATGCGATATAACCGTAGCTTAAAATTACACCATTTAGCTTAAGCAAGTTCTTGCAATCTCTTCTCTAAGCCTCTCTAAGAATCATGTATTCGTTAGCAAACTCATTTTGGTCTTGCTCATTCTTAAGTAGATAGCTGTAAGGATACACCTTGTATGCATAGTCATCAATTAGAATAAGTTTTGGTTTTGCAGGAACACTTATTTGCAAATAGTTATCAATACAACTGCTAATATCAATTGCATTTAATGCAGGTATGTTCAGAGCTTTGGCTTAGAAGCATGCTAATATAGTGTTGCCTACCGGTTGATTCATCAATTCATGCAGCTTCTATCCCTTGAGTCTCTCCTGTTAATCTCTTTATGACTCAATAGTATTTGATTTTCTCTTGGCAGGTATAAGCTTTTAAGTTTCTTTATCTTGAATCAAGAACTCGCTTAAGTAATGCTTTTGCATATGTTTCTTCACTTTTGCTGAATGGGTGTAGGACTTCATACAAGTTGTGCATTAATATCTCCCATCGACTTTATCATGCTTGAAATAGATCTAAGCTCTACCAGAGTGTATTTCTTTGATGTGCCTCTTCAAGCTAGAATCAGTTGAGAAGAAATTTTAGCATTCATCACATTATATTGCTTTTATCTTTTCTACTGGGAGCTGTTCTTTTAACTCCTCAACATCTTCGATTAGCGTTTAAATACCCATCTCTGCTCTCTGCTTCCTGATATTTATTTGTAGAACAAACACCTCTGATTCAAACTCAAGAGCTTAAAGCTCTGGTTCCTTTTCAATATAGATGATCTCTGGCTTCTTAGTTTAGCCAAAGTTTAGCTAAGATTATCCACTGCCAAGAGAGACTGCTTTGCGATTTAAGTTAGCCGCCATGTTTAAATTCAAATTTAAATTTCTATTATTAATAAGTGAAAACCTCACTGGCTCTACTAACTATGTATAGGAGCTGGGACTGCAATAACAATGGTTGATTCTTAGGTGTTAGACATCATATTTATACTTAGTTTATAACTATAAATTTTCTAATTTTATGCTTAATATTTTTAATTTTGGTACCAACTGAGAATAAATTCAGGTTGGTACTGGTACCAATTAGGTTTTGAACTTTTTTGGAACTTTTCCATTAAAACCTCATTAGTTTAAAACTAGGTACTAATTAAGTTTTGGTACTATTAAATTGGTACCAATTAAAATTAAACGGGATTAGTACCAGTACTAATTAAATTTAAACAAATTTAGTACTAATTTAATGGAACTAGATTGATAAAAATGGAGCTCCATCTCTGCAGTTTGTTACAGCTTCTGCCAGCTTTCTCCACGTATCCTTACCAGGTTGACCTCCTATAAGATGCCCATATTTAATACTAAGATTTTTAACATTTGGATCCAGAACTCTATATATTAAAATTTGAAATTCAATAACAAGAGAAGGAAGAAGAATGGAATCTATAAGTACTGCAATGAAGAGGGTTGAAGCTTAAGAAATGATCTCAAGATTTAGAAGCAAGGAAGATCTCTATCGATACCTCACTCAGCATGGTAAATATATGACATATATTTAACCACATACTATAGTGGGTTTATTCCTTCCAACGATGGAAGGTACCAAAATTTCATTCTTAAAAGCTATTCTCTGAGATGAGAAGAAAGCC
>ARYC01000812.1:0-18480 GCA_000711775.1 Oxytricha trifallax | reverse complement strand
ATAAAAAATAAAACCTTAATTATATTATATTTTATATCTTAACAGCTTGCATAATTATGCATAATAGTTTTATGCATAGAATGTTCTAAGATATTTAGCTAATTCATAGCTAATGACTTTGTAAGTATTTAATAAGTTATTTTTTCTATACTCAGGATTTAAATGATTTTGATAATTGTTGGTATCGAAAAATATTCATTTTCTAATAATAGGTTATTCGGCTAATACAGAACTTTATAAGAATCCATAAATCACTCTTAAAATATCTGCCTAAAATTAAAATAACTGGGATTTGGATTCAAATAGATAAAAATTTGATATAAATAGACAAGGTCTAATATATTTGAATGTTAATGGAATGAAAGAGTAAAGTATTTGGGAAAAAAGTTGAGATAATCTCTATTGTAGGAGAATTAATTTATATTATAATATTGGATGGAGTCAGTACATTTTAACTATGTCTTCAATAAAAATTAAGAAATGATACATATACATTTACAAAATCTCTCATTTAAAAATAAGTAGTATTTTAATTTTTAAGAAAGTAATATTTAATTTTATGATAAAATAATATAAACTAACAATAGCAGGTTATTAGATTAGTTGAATCATTTTGAGAAACTATATAAATGATTACTTTTTTTCGTATAAAACAGTATAGTGTAAATTCAAAAGTATCTTTCCTTTCAAATACGAATATCGAAGCAATTTAATATAATAATTTTTTCATGTTTTAAATTAAATCAAAATTTATAATGTTTATTTAATGTTAATTAACTTGACAATCAAAATAAATTAGTGTCCAAGATATGTATATACAAAGTATTTCTATAACGTATTTAAATTTTTATTTTAAAAATCTTTTATATTTTATTAAATTTTAAAATTCAAATAATATTTTGAAATCTTAAATGAAGTTCTCTATAAATGTGAGAAAAATTAATCTCTATAAAAATTAGGCGATTTTGATTTTAATTTTTGAAATCAATAAATGAATACCATTCAAGTAAACTAGTGATGTACTGGAATATATTTTGTAAATTACTTAAGCTTATAAAAATTTAAATTAATATAATTTAATTATATAATAAAATGGAATAAATAAATAAATTTCAATTAGATTTAACTTATAAATAGGCGATTCGTACTAAATGATTACTTCTCTCTTAAATTCAAGTGTAGTATTATATGACAATATTATCTTAACTGAATTTTTTATTAAAATCAAGTATTCATGGGTTACTAGTATTTTAATTAATTATTAGTTTAAATAAATTTTATACAGTTTTGAGAATGAGTGTCTTCATTAACTATGAATATGTATATTTACAAAAAGCATGGATAATAGATAATGATGGAAATAAATTTTATAAGATAACTATAAAATTAATCTATTCTTATATAATTAAAAGTATTAGATTTAATTAAATAAGTAATGTTCAAGAGAGGAGATTATTGAAAAGAGAATTACGTAAGTTATTTTACTAATTTACTCAAATTATTTAAAATCTAAATATTCACTTAATATAGATCAGTTTAAAATGTTACAGTTTTATAAAACCCCGTTAGTCATTTAAGAACGAAGATTAGGAGTTAAGAACAAATAAATATAAAGAAAGATTTCATGGCGTAAATTATATGTGTTTGGGCTAATTATTAAAACTATTGGCTCGATTATTTGTTCTTATAAAATAAACCAATCAAGGTGTGTAAAATTAATATTAACCTAATTATATATAATTTCAGCCAGTAATAATTTAATTTTTAATTAATTTTTCTTAACCTCCTATCTTTTGTCTTAATTGAAATATGGGGTTTTAGATGATTTCATTACTTTCACATATCAGGGATTCCAATATCAAACTCGCTATCTCTACAAAAAAATTAGGGTTTAAAAATTGTGACTTCAATATCCTTAAAATTAATAATATTGCATATTTTATATTTAATCAATTAATACACCCAAAAAGTATTAATATTATTGAAATCTAAAATAGTTAAGTTATTTATTTTAAATACCTAAATAATTCATATTCAGGGTATTAAATTAAAAAGATACTAAATAGGGAGTGCCTTCAGGTGACCGTGGATCCCATATGTGTTGCTTTCTATTTAGGATTATTTTTGGTTTGGTAATCCGAACCATATAAGTCTAATATTGTCTCATGCAGGAGATGAAAGCGCCAAGAGACCTACCTGCAAATAACAACGAGCTAGCGGGGTTCAATCGCTCATGGAGAGAGCTCTAGAGAGCCGATTTCCCTGCCATTACGGCGTTAGTTGGCAGGGTGGATACAGTCTACCAAGGCTGGCAAGAAGGGAGGCAGGCAGGGGGAAGAAGTGGGACTGCATTCCACACAGTGATGAGTGGCGGACGTCAGGAGCACAGAGGAGCCGAGCAATTGCTAGTCATTTTCCATAGTTTTTACTCTCTTGAGGTTTTTTGGTTTTTTGTGGGCTCAAGGTTATGTGCCACGTCATTCACACCAGCAACGTCATGACCCAAGGATGTAAATATTGGGTCATGTTATGACCCAGAATATCTCGTTATTAATTTAGCTTAAACTATTCACTATTCACTATTCATATTCAGGGTAATATTTAAACTTTATTTTAGTTAAACCAAACTATTAAATATTAAATATAAATTCATTTTTATATTTATGAAGTGAAATACAGTGAAAAAATAATAGAAAAAAATATCTCAATAGATGTATAAAATAAAATTAAAATATTAAAAGTTCTAATTTTTATGAAATTAAAAATTTCCAATTTCAATTAATTTCATAAATTGATCTTATTTTATCATTCAAAACATCAAAACCACTTTATTATATCATTTGTGTTTTTACCTTTTTAATAAAATTTTTCAAATATAAGGTCTATAATAGAAATGCAATTTTTTAAATTTGGAATTAAACTGAACTTTGTGAAAAAAACATTTTATTATTTTGATTTTCCTTGTCTTTATTGAAAACAATTATTTTACTGTAAATTTTAACTATAAAAAAGATTTATAAAGAAATCAACTAGACTTTATCAATTAAAGTATAAATAATAAACGACCATTATGATTTAAGTTATTACAGATCTAAGCTATAAATAACTCTAATGATTTTTTTAAAAAGAAAATCCTTTTTTAGATATAAATTTTCATAAAATTACTTATCGCCTTATTCATTTGAAAAATATAAGTATCAATTGCGTTGATGATATTAATATTAATATAAAACTAAAGAAAATTTTTTATAATTCTTGAAAGATGAAGTAATAGAATTAAATTTCTCTATATTTTTTAACATTTTCCTTTCATAATTAATCATTTAGATCGTTAAAAAGCATTTCTTTTTTTATATAGCTTTATTTTTGAAATATAAATGAATGAAAAAACTCATTCAAATTTGAATAAAAATTTTATAGTTCTTAATTTATCATAGTAGTATCATAAATTTTATATTTTTTATTAAAAAATTATTTATTGATTTTCTTTATATTACCACTCAAAACCCCAAAACCCCTTAATGAGGTTTATAAGTGCTTTGATTTGTAGGGAATTTGTTAGGGGTTGGGGTTATTATTTAAATGCGAGACAAAAATAGCAAGCTATTGGGTCTATTTATGATGAAGAGTATATAGATTTAGTGTTTAAACTGCGATATGGATGTGATTTATACAGTGAATAAGTCAAACCTGTACTTAATTATAAGTCAATTGCACTGCTCTTAAAGAGAAGTCCTTCAACTGTTCGCTCCCACTGCCTTATCGCTGTATAACTAAAGCAATAATAGCTGAATTCAATGCCTTAGAGGAAGTCAAAGTTTCAATAGAAGCATATTGACTGTCTTATTAATGAAAAAACTTTGAAGTATTGGGCTCACTTCTCTCTTGACCAACGAGCTATTATGTTTCACCGCTAGTTCCCTGAGTTGAAGATCTCTGCATAGTCTGTTTCTAACATTTATAAACGAAATGGTATCTCTTATAAAGGTGTGAATCGTATCAAGAGAGTGATTGATTTCACTCTGCCATTTTACAACAACAACTTAAATTATATTTATAATTAAATGCAGAGAGTCTAATAGAATAATATTTAGTTTATACATGCTGACGAGGCTGTGTTTACCTTCAATTTCATCTAGAAGTCTTGGTATAAGAGGCCTAGTAATATAGAAGTATATGACTAGAAAGTCAAGGTATAAACGATGGCAATTCTTGGAGTAATTAGTGAAGATACTGGTTTAGAAACTTATGTTATTCATCCTCGCTCTATTAAGACAGAGCAGTATATATAGTTCTTAGAACAGCTGGGAGAGAAGTACCCTGAATAAGAGATAATACTGTTTGTTGATAATCTTTCTGTTCATAAGACTAAAGAAACAAGGAAGAGTTATGAACAACTTAGAATAACACCAGTGTTCAACGTACCTTACAGTCCATAGTTTAATGGAATTGAGTTCTACTGGGGTATATTAAAAGGCCATTACAAGAAGCTGCTGCTCTACCACTTGATGCATGACCTACCTATTGATACAGTTGACTTTATTAAAAGCTCAGCGAAGAGAGTAGATAATTTATTGGCTTTAAAGTGTGTGAAAGAAGGGAGAGTGAATGTATATAAATAAGTTTTGTAGTTAAGTTAATGAATATATAAGTCACATTTAGAATTTTTTAGAGGGAGCTGGCTTCTCTTTCTTTTCTTCTATTTCTTGCTTCCCTCTCCTAAGTTTCTTCTCTTGCTGCCAGCTCCTGCATCTATGTTCATTGACTCTGGAGGCTAAATATTTGAATAAAGTCTCTTGCTAACTCATACTTTGTCTGCGACTTTCGCTCTCTGTGAAGCTTGCTCTATTCCTTCATCAAGAAGATGCCAGTTCCAGATTTTTCTAAAGAGTTAAGCTACAAATCTTACTTGAAATATAAGGGTGCTTCTGCAGCTCTGATAGTCAGCTCTCATTTATCTGATTCCTTGTTTGTCTTTATCTTCTGAAGAGATGCTGTACCTTTTCTTATGAGATTCTTGAATAATTTCTTTCAAGTAATCACCTTTTATTGTTGCAAGTATGCCAGAGAAATAGTTTCTTTCAGGTAGTTTATTTGACAACTGCTTCTTAGTAGGCAGGTACTGCGAAACCTCTGGGTGATTCATAGCATCATCATATAAGTTAGTCACAGAGATTTCTGGATAGTTTGGAATCTCTGCAAACTTCACATCTTAAGTTTTCAAAGCTTTCTTCTCTTCGCAGAGTATTGCTCTTAGAAATGAAATTTTAGTATCTTCCATCGTTGGTAGAAACAAACCAACTACATAATCAAGATTAGTTAGTATGATTTCATTACCTTGCTGCATCAGGTAGCGATGCAAATCCTCTTGCTTCTAAATCTTTGAATCAATTCTTGTGCTTGCCCTCTTTTCATTGCATCATTCATTGACTCCATCTTGTTTACATATCTAAGAAATGATATTCAAATTTAAGTTTATTGATTTCAATTATATACCTCTGTAAAACTTACTATTAAATATGGGCATCCTATAGAAGGTCAACCTCTTAGCAGGATATGCAGAAGGTTTTGAGAACTTGTTTCAAACTTGAGAGATTGATATCAATTTCTACTGTTATAGTTCCATATTTTTAAATTTAAATTTGTGCGTACTTAATTAGGAGCAGCTCCTAAAATGCTAGTACTTAATTAGGAGCTTTAATTAATGCTAGTACTTAATTAGGAGCACCCTAATTTTAATCATATAATGACAAAATACCTTTTAAAGCAGTACGTACTTAATTAGGAGCAGCTCCTAAATTGGTACGTGCTATAATCAACTTATTTTTGAAAGTTAATATGGTTACTTTATCACCCAGATTTAGAGCTGGATCGTCTCTTAGCATTCATATTTCTTCTATAATACTCTAAAAACTTCCCTTGAAACTTGTAGGCTTGCAAAGCTCTCATATAAGCTCTCAGTTATAGAGGCAGTTTTATAATTTTAAATTCAAATTTAAATATGAGCGCTAACATTTTAAGAAAAACAACAGCACTTCCATAAAACTAAATGAGACTTACCTTTGGCAGCAATAAAAAATGTGATAACTGTGAGATGAACTCTCATAAGGAACTACCTGAGCTATCACTTGAGGTCTCTGTTATTAAAATAGAAATTAATAATAGAAAATAAATGGCAAACAAGTGTGTGGGAGACAGAGAGGAGGAGAAAGGTATTAATGAAATGCCTATACAAACTGAAGAAGTAGAAGTATACTTTTGTGAGTAGTGTGAGAGAGAGACTTCGCTCATAAATCTAGTTGGTATAGGCATATGAAATAGCATAGAGAAGCCAAGCCAACTATATACTTAAAGCACGATAAAATCGACGGAAAGTATGAGTGCTTCGAGTGCCATAAGCAGTATGCTCATATAAGAGATTTAAGGAAGCATCTTTTAAAAGCTCACAAGAAAGATTTAGAGATTGAAAAGCATGAAGATGAATTGAAGCTACTGAACAAAAGAAAAGCAAGAGAATCTTCGAAACTTGTAGAGCTTGAACAAGCTAGTGAATCAGAATATGTGAGGAAATCACGCAACGTACTCGCATCCGAAATCACAAAGATCATGATTAAAATTCAATATAAAAAGATTCCTGTTCTTGCTTAAATTGACCTAGACACTTCACTTTAAAGCTACCTTATATTATAGGACTCCTTTGAAAGAAAGTTATGAATGATCATCAGTTTGCATACAAGGTGTATCCCTTCAACTATCTCTTAGGTGATGATAAATACTAGATGGAGTTTACAAATGAGTATCAAGTACTCACTCAAGCAAAGTTCAAAGAGTGTAGCTACTTAATGAAGTTAGATGCTGTTCTCCTTGCCAAGGATCATGTTGCTTTCAGACTCCCACTCTATGAAATGACCCTAAGAGATTTCATTACAGATCAAAGAAATCATAAGTAGCTTGGATAAATAGCAACTCAGACCATACAAGGTATAAAAGAGCTTCACAAGTTAGGGTTTGTTCACAGAGATTTGAAGCCAGAAAATATAATGATAAACTTCTCACCAGTAAGAGATGCAATAATCGATTTCAATAGAGCCTAAAGAGTGGAAGTATCAAGGCTTGGAACTGTAATGGGAACTCAAGGGTACTATCCAGAAAAAGAAGACTGGAGAGATGGTGACTTTTAATGGGATGTGTGGGCTTTAGCAGCAATAATAATAGAGTGCGATATGCCTCGCAACGATTACTACTCTACAAGGTGTGAGAAGGATGCTAAACAAAGAATAAAGCAATTTATTGACAGAACAAGAGTATCTCAATCAATGAAACAAATGGCAGAATCAATAATAATAAAACCAAACTCAAGATCAGACATATAAATAGAGCAGATAAAGTTGTGGTTAAGTAAGATAAACTTCAGACCTCTACCACATGATCCTAAAGTGCTTTTTGAGTGATTAAATTAAATACATTTACTATAAATTTCCCATTAAAACCTATTAATAACCCCAACCCCTAACAAATTCCCTACAAATCAAAGCACTTATAAACCTCATTAAGGGGTTTTGGGGTTTTGACTCAATATTGTTTTTTTTAACACCATTTGATATATTGCCTTAAAAAAATGAAAATAAAATTAGGAAAATAAATAATTATGTTTACAGATTAAGCTTTAGGTATAGAAATTAGAAAATAAAATATGAATAAAATAATTAAAAATCATAATTACTGATACTAAGTATTAAATAATTGATATTTAGAATAATTTTCAACCCTTAAATGGTTAAAATTAAAATTAATACAACATAAAACATAGAAAAGATATTTTAGGGTATTAATTATCAATTTAAAAGAATATATAATATTATAAAAATACATTTAAAATTAGAAAATTTATTTAAGTATAATAATTAATTATAGAAATTATTGGCAATTTAGCTTGGCTAGTTTAGACGATTTTAAATTCGTTGAAAGAGAATTCGAATTAGCTGGACCTTTTTACTGGCACTACTATTTTATCGTTCTAAAGGAGCAAGTACCTTCACTTTAATAAATATCATATAAATTCATGAAATTGTACCCTTCAATGCGATAAAATAATAGAGACAGTAAAAAGGTCCAGCTAATTTAATTTCTCTTACATCTAACTTAAGATCGTTTAAGTTAGCCAACTATAATTGCCAATAAATTAAATAATTAATTTCCCAATTTTAATGTATTCCTGCATTATTAAACATACAGCAAATCCTATTTTAGAGTAGCAACTTATAAATATAGATAATGAATTTAAAATTACAAATTTATCATATCACAATTTAATTCTTGGTCTAACAAATCTCTTTTAAAATGTTTTTGAAATAACTTATTTTATTTAGTTTCATTTAAGGTCGAACAACAATTTATGAAAAAAGTTCAATTATTGTTAAAATAGAATTAAATCGGGGAAATTGAAAAATAAAAATGTAAATTCAAATTTAAATTTAAATAATTATAACTGCCTCTTACTAGAAATGCTTATAGATCAAATTTGGTCATCAGTACTTACCGTTATGTTTAAAAAAGTTCACCGCATCTGTCCATTAGGTTGCGGAGATAGACTAATTCTCAATCGTGACTCTAATCATTTTACCGAATTTGTGTTTTCAAATTTGACCGATTTGACCGATTTAACCAGAGGTCTTTGTGGCCAAATGATTGATTTATAATTTTGTTTGATAATTAATTATTTTAGTATTTATTTAAAGAAGTATAAGTGCAATGGAAATGAAATGTCTCCAATCATCACTCTGACTATGCTTCATCATCTTCTTGCTCTATCATTTTGCTCATATCTCTGCTAATGTTTTAATCCTATGAATGACTGTCAACCGATCTCTCTTTGCTCTAAACGTGCCATAAAGTACTTTGCTAAATCAAGTGTCCCAAAGGGGATTTTACTAGTCTCATCTTTCTTCACATCGCTAAGATCAATTAGGTGGCATCGAGTCTCAAATGCTTCTCTGTCAGTGCTTATAAGTTTATTGAACGGCAAAGTATTAGTGGTTATTACAACTGCGCTGTCTAAATACTCTAATGCTACTTCGCCATATTTTATCTCTGTTGAGTAGCCACATCCCTCCAACAATCTCTTCATAGAACTGAATTATCCTATAGTTCTCCATTATTTGATTGTATATTTAAATTCCGTTGTAGAGAGAAGTTTTAATGGGTTTTCTCTGCCATTCATTTAAATACTAAAATAATTAATTATCAAACAAAATTATATATCAATCATTTGGCCACAAAGACCTCTGGTTAAATCGGTCAAATCCGAAAACACAAATTCGGTAAAATGATTAGAGTCACGATTGAGAATTAGTCTATCTCCGCAACCTAATGGACAGATACGGTGAACTTTTTTAATCATAACTAAGTACTGTTGACCAAATTTGATCTATAATCATTTCTAGTAAGAGGCAGTTATAATTATTTAAATATTAATTTACATTTTTATTTTTCAATTTCCCCGATTCAATTCTATTTTAACAATATTATCCATTTATAATTTTTATATATATTTTTCAGATAAAAATAATATAAAAGAGATTTACCTAAAAATATAATTCGCATTTTGATGTTTTAGTTATATTTTGTGATTCATACACTAAATCTAACCTGCCTTTATTTAATAAATTAAAACTACTTTAATATTTTATAAAATACCAATTACAAAGAAAGTATTTTTTACAATTATACATCAATTGCATCAATTCTTAAAAATATAAAGCTTATATATCTTAAAGTCGTTTTTATATCAATATTGTCGGCTATTTAAATCATCTGTTGTTGATTCTCGAACTCTTTCATCATTAAGTTATTTTAGTGAGAAAATGCTATAATCTACGGTTTATCTTACTTTTAGCACGGCAAAATTAATGTCATAATTATTAATAAATCAAAGCAACTAGTAAATTGATCCTAAGACTAATATCAATAATTACAAGAGTAAAATACATGTGCTTAAACCACCTATATATAAGTCAATTTAAATAAATTTAAATTATAAGGAACTCATAACAACTTAAGCTACTATTAAAACTAATTTTATTAATTATATTTTAATTATTACTTTTTCAATTCATTGAGATAAATCAAAATAAAACCTTCTTTATTTAATTTGCTAAAATACAATTTCTTGAAATTTTATTTATTTTATAGTTCATCAATTCTTTTTCTGGAATTCTTGTCATTTCTAGCTATCTCCAACCTAAGTTGCCTATTATCTTCTTCAGCATTTAATAAATATTTGACAATTTAGGATATTAAAATATTAACGAGTATATTTATTTTTTACTTTTGAAATATAATTCATTTCATATAAAATAAATTAATAAATCTTATTAAAATTGCAAATTAAACATATAATTAGTGAATTATTTACTAATATGTAGAAGTTTTAATTAAATTAATTTAATTTAATATCATATTTGATATAATTCGATTTTTCTGCGCATATAAAAATAAGATAACTTTCCATCCTAAACACACTTTAAACCTAATTTATTTACTCACCTACCTTTATATGAAAAAAATTACATCAATCTTTTCATAAAATTTCTTTATGGCACATTATCTGCTTAAAAAAAAGTATTATACAATTAATTTAATATAGGATTTTCTTTAAAATCTTTTAGATAAATATGATAATTAAACTATTCATCACCATTTTTAAATTAATGTTAAATATGTTTAATTAATTTTATTATAAATTAGTTTTTCTATTAAATTAATTAATAATTAAATATTAAGTATCAGTTTTTTATTTTAATCGTGTTATATTTTATAATTCTAGGCTCGCTTGAGCAAATTAAAATACGATTCTCTTTATGGAGCATTTAAATTTAAAACTTCTTAAATTATTTACTTAAATTCATCTATTTCATTTACAATTATAATAATATATTAGCATCATTGTTGTCAAATCTATTTTTCACCTTATAATCCGAATTCTTAATATAATCAGAAGCCTTGTGATCATTAAAATAGTTCTTTATGACTTATCATAAAAAATAAAAAATAATAATGATTTATTACTTATTTAAAGTTGAAGTCACTTTTATTCCTTGAATAATCCCATTAAAAATAAATTATCAATTTGATATTTAAAACTTTGCATTTTTAATGTCTATAACTTAAAATTAAAATTAATATGAAGTAAGATTTGTAAATTTTCCATTAAATTTTTAAATCAATATATTGTAATTTTAATTTTCTGAATTAATTTATGATAAAATTAATGTAAACGATCATAACAAATTATATACTTTTGAGATATGCTTGAAAAAGCTTATATTTTTTAGATTAATTTGGTGTATAACTATTTATAATATTTTTATATAAATATGTTATTTTATTTGAAATATAATCTTGCTTGGCTTTGGCGGACTTTTATTGAATAAATATATAGTATTTTTATCAATGAGTTTTGAATGCTGGTTTTTCTAAAGTTTCAAATGAGAATCACTAACCTAAATAGATTTATTCATAAGAACTACCCTCGGTAGATCTTATATTCTCTAGCGATTTGGAACAGATTAATCTCTGTATCTTAAACTTTGTTAAACGCTAGCTCTATGTAGATACTTATTAATTCAATTTAAAATGTTAATATTAATTTTTATAATAAAAGCAAATTTCATTTATTATTTATTTGAGATTATAATAAGATAGGATATGCTGTTAAAAAGTAATTATAATAGTATTATTTATATTTAAATAAGAATTTTATTTATTGTATAAAAAATTGATGCCTAAAAATAACTAATAATGTATTTTTTCCCAGAATCTCCTAATCATTTTTTCTTAAACAATAAAAAATACTTAAAATGTTTTAATTAATTTAACTATTAAATCTTGCTTATCAAAAAGTTAATCTGTGCTTTAAATCTAAAACTTAAATTATCATTAATAATCAAAGAATTGATTTATATTATAATTCTTTATTTTATTAAAGTAAAAAGATTATAAATCGTTCCTTAATTAGAATAAACATTTACTTACCTATAAATCTTGTAAAGTGGGTATTGAAAATGTTTAAAATGGAATGTGAAAATTTAAACCTAATTTTAACATTTTATATTTAAAAAAATCAATTAGTATTAAATAAATTTTTTTTAAAGCATTTAAAAATAAAAAAATAAATAAATTTACAATTATTGATTTTTTAGAATGATTAATGATAGATAAAATTAAAAATATGAATAGAAAAAACTAATTATAAGTAAACTTTATAGAGTGAATATTTATAACATTGAAAAATCCTGAAGTGAATTGATAATTGAAAAAAAAATATTTAAAAAGATTAGTTTAGTTAAATTTAATATGACTAGATAAAAATTCTTTTTATTAATTTTTTTAATAAAAAATTGTTGATATAAATATAAAGCTCAGAGCATCAATTTTTGGAATATTTTTCAATTTAAATATATTCTAATATAAAAGATCTCTACATTTATCAATACTTAATAAGCAGATATATTAGTTTTATACGATTAAATATTAAAAATAAATCAATTTAAACTTTTATATTAAAAGTTTTTTCCAATTTTTTTGGTTAAGTTGTTTTAATTGTTTAATTAATTTATTATTAAGATTAAAATTAGATAATATTTAAATAATCAGCAGTTTTTATTATTTTTTTTACAATTTCTCAATTATTAGTATTTATTATTATATTAATTTTTTTGAAATCAAATGTTTAATTTTCCTCGTATTTTAGGATATTTTTATTATATTTCTAAAATCTTTTTTTTCAATAAATTACTTAATCACTAAAATAATATGCTTAATTGATTTAAATATTTTTAAAATAAGAATATTAGAATTTATTATTTTTCATTTTAATTAAAAATTAAAATTAATATATAGATCTACGCTTGAATGAGCCTTTCAAAATAATTAAACAAATATATAATTAAATTATATTGTCTTATGCCTAAAATCAATTTACGAGTAGCAGACAATATAATATACAAAATTTTGAATGAATTTCTAAAATAAAGATAAGCAAAATTTTAAATAATTGATAATTTTGTCGATAATATAATTACTTTATGATTAAAATAATATCTATTAGATTATATGATATGAGAAACCATTTATTGAACAATACTTATGTTTATCGTTTATTTAAATTTAATTATTGGCAAAGCTAAATTTGTATGATACTACAATATTCCTTAGATTTTTCTATTTATTTACTTTTATGTAAATTAAATAAAAATAATAAATAAAAGAAAATTTTCTTAAAAAATATTAGGATATTTAATTATGTCTATTTATTATATTATTAATTATAAATATTAACTATCCATTTCCCAAAATTAATAAGAATTTTCTACCATAATAATACTAAAATTATATAAAGAAAATATCCAATATTAATTATTTCATAAATTTTGATTTTTAATGCATAATTTTAATAATGTAAGTCATTCTTATAATTATTTACTTCACAATAATAAATAATAACTACTTTCTTCCCCCACAAATTAATTGTATAGTTTTATACGTTTACTATTTTAATAATCTTTAAACTTAAATAATTAAAAAAGCTTATCAAGTTTTATCATTATAAATTAAATCTAAACTTATCCTCCTTATAATTTTATTTGAAATAATTTTATCAGAAAAACAATGCAAAATTTAGATTAAATAATTAAATTGTAAATTTTATAGTAAAAGATCTTTTAAAACTGAGGTTATGATATTTTTAAAAATAAAATAATTATTATTAATAATTATATGTTTATGTTTTTTTAAATAAAAAATATATATTTTAATAAGCCTTTACAGGTTTAACAATTTATGAAGGAGGTCGAGAGCAAAGCTTAGCTGATTAAAACTTATATTTTTAAAGTAATTTTTTCCAAATTATATGCTACAACTTGAAAATATTTTAAATTATTTTCAAATTATATAGTTTAGTTTTTTGTTAATACTTCTTTTGGAATAAGGATTAATAAAAACTCCTATAAAAAATTTAATTTTAAAAGATTAATAAATATTTTTGGTTTTATTTTTTTTTATATTTCTCAGTAATTTATTTTAAAACAAATTTTGTGTGCTAGTTATTTAAAAATTCTTAAGCGAATATTACTCATAAATTTTAGATTTTTTTCTTGAATTATTTGAAAAAGAAGAAAAAATGCTATAAACTATTAAAATATTTTAATGGGGTTTGATTAGTTTCTTAATCTCATTGGTTACCGCAATTATAACACAAAAAAACAGTAATTATTATATATTTAATATTCAATAATATGTTTAACAATAATTTCAAGGAAAAAAAATTTTTTCATTATATTAGTTTTTTTATATTTTTAATACAAAATATTTTAAAGCCTTACAAAATAAAAATTTTAATTTCTCAGTGTGACTTCATAATGAAAAATGATATTTCTAATTTTTTTTAATTCGAAAAATGGAGGGCATTCATGCTATCATAATTTTTGAATTTTGTATTCAACTTTTTTTTACAATACCTATTTAAATAAATGAGCCTATAATTTGGTATTTTAAAATGATAATTAAATAAATATCTTATATTCCCTCTCTATATTTATTATGTTCTTATTAAATCAACTATTTTTATTAATTTTCATTAAATTATTTATCTAAATTAATAATGGGTAATATTAAGCATTAATATAATTCTTAAGCTTGGCTTATCCTACTAAAAATTAACATGACATTTTAGATATGAATTATTTAAATATGTTATTTTCTGACCAAGAAATTTTTCTCTCTAATTCTTTATCTATATAACTTACCTAAAATATTCAACAGAAATGTCATTTTATTATCATCAAAACTTTTAGTAAAATTACTAAAATTCGTATAACATCAAGACTATTTATTTATATCTTAAAATAGAAATAGCTGCTTTCATTTAATTTTATTTATTTGAATAGAAAATATAGATACTGAGATGGCTATATTTTAACTTTAAAAATCATTCTATAGAAATGTGAGAAAAAATGAAATTCAAATAGTTTACTAGTTGATTTTTATATATCTTCCATTTTTACATTTATTGTAGCTAATGATTTTTCATTTTATGTTTAATGAAATAATAATCATAAATATGAATAAAAATAAAATAATTCCTATTAGTTTATGGAAGTGTAAAACATTTATTATAATGCATAAATTGTTAAAAGCTTTTTTTATCATTAAAGATAATAATAAATAAAATTGAATATAAGAATTTGGAATTTGAAAATATAAGCAAATAAAGATCTAAATATGATAAGTTGTTGTACTTGAACAAATATATATAAATCAATTATTTTTAAATATGCATCAATTAAGCAATGATTCACTATGATTTGCTAATGTATGTAGAATGTTTTTTTCTTTTTTATGTCATTTTTGTACAAGAATATTCCTTAATTTAATTTTTAATTTAGTAATCTTTTAATTAGCAATATAAATTAGGTAGAATTATAAATTTTTGAAAAATGGTATTGAAAAATAATTTCGAATTATAAATTAATATGTAAAATTTAAAAACATTAACATTTACTCATTTTTTATAATCAAACTAAAAATAATATCAATATTTAAAAATTAAAATTCAAAATAAATTAATTATTTAATTTGGATTTTTAATCCTTGAGAAGAACTTACTGATTAATTGCTCATTTTAACCATCGGAGGAATTTATTTTGTGTTTATATATTTTCTTTCCCAAACCCCAAAACCAAAAGTAGAATAGAAATTACAGTGTAATAACAAATAAAGTATACTCTTCATTAAATTTCTCATATAGTATTGATGTTGATCTCGTTGTATTTCTGCTGTTCTTGCTGCTTTAATTTAATAGCTGCTTTTGTGTTGGCAAAGTATCTTATGGCTTCTTTAACTTGGTCCTCAGCACCACCTTCTACGTGGTCGATATGCTCTTTAATTAGATCTAATAAGTTGTTTATGTCTTCTGCAGTGATCTATAAATTTAGAGTTTATAAAGTTATTGTTTAAACTTACGAATTCAGCATCAATGCTAAAGAAGTAGAGATATTTATTTAGGATAATGGCAAACAAGTACAGATTTTTAGATTAATTCTGGCAAATATCTGCAATTTTAATAGACCTCTTTAAGCAGTCCATGACTTTATTTCCCTACTTCTTGAAATTAGAATAGTACAAAGATGAAGCGAAGGTTATTGCTTCACACTGAGATGGTTTCTTTAGAAGCTTAGAGCAGTAAGAAACAGTGTTTGTGACAAGAGTGTCAAAATTTTCCTGACCAAAACAGACTAGAGTGAACATTTAATAAAATTGTAGATTCCCATTATTGATAATATATAAGCGTTGGTATATTGTTGATACAATAAGGTTGATGGCTGCAAATTTAGCTTCACTGTCGCTGAGTTCTTCCTCATATATTAATAAAGCATTAGTGCAGAAGTATAAGCCTCCTCTTCCAATTCATGGTAATTGGGAATGCGATTTATAGCCTCAGCAGCTTATAAATAAAGTCTTAAAGAGAGATCTGGATACTGTGATTTAATGTGGCCAATTAGCTCACCAACACATTTGAAAATCTTAGTCTAATCTACCTTAGGCAGCTTTATTGGAAGCTCATCATCATCTCCTTTGATTTCCTCTTGTTCTTAGTGATCACTTGGAGGTCTGTTCACAAGCTCGAAAGATAGCCTGAATAAACTAAAGATCATTGCGGGGAGAGAATACTTCATTCTTTTAATACCTCCTTTAACAAACACTCTCTTGAATTTCATTAGTATTTCAAAATACAAATCAATGCTGGTCTTGTGATTTACAAGATGTACAAGCTTTGCTACTGCTTCTTAACCCTCCTCGAATTCGTAAGGCTCTTCTTCTGAGCTATCCTTGTCATCCTGGAGTAATGGCATAATGAAGTCTATCAATTGATCGACAGTTTTTGGGGAGCTCAAAGCATTCTTATCACCGATTACTGCTTTCACGATTCTAAGAGCAACTGTGCGTCTGTTATTAAATTTCATATATTTCATTAGAGTTGGATAGTGATTCATATTGAGAACAGCGATAGACAAGGACTCGAGAGGAATCGACAGTAGCTTAACAAGAAGCTTCATAGAATTGTTATCTTAATTATGGATGGTAGTTGATTGCAAAATGTGAACACAACTCTCAAGAATCTCGTTAACATACTTGATGTTCTTGGGATAAGTCTTGATTGAGAAGTTCATAAATGCAACTTCAAGCTCGAGTAATCTAGCAACCTCGATAGTTCTGCCTTGCTCTTAAATAATTTTATCAGTGTACTTTTTGAACAGCTTAAAGATATCGAGATCCTTATTTATAGTAACTACATCACTGTCTGCATTAGCAGCGAATTTAGAAAGCTTCTCCATAAGATTGATGAAAATACTCTTGATATCAACATTAGGATTTAAGTTACTGGTAGTATCTAAAAGTGGCTCTAGTGACTGCAAATGATATTCATCTGGGAATTGTTGAATTATGCAATCCATCAAATACTGCTGTGCCATTGTGTCCTTGCACATTACTATGATTTCAAGGATCTTTGGTAATACCACAGTCTTGTAGATATCATAAGTGAGTCCTTCTAAGTTGCCTAATCTAATAATGTTTTCACCAACTGTTACTCTCAATTCATTTCTCTCAACTTCCCTCTGATCTTTGTCCCTGTTTGACGATAAGTGTTGAAGTCTTACCCATAGTCTGTTCATCTCACTCATATTTTATAGAATGAAATCGATGGCATCATTAACATCTCCTCCCTCTCCTTCATATGGAGACCCTTTATCTGGTAGCTTATCTTTCATCATTTTAAGGAGGTAGTATCTCAAGAATAACCCTCTCACTGGTTGTTGTACTCCCTTAACCATATCCAAGAGATCACGCAATATCAATTTTACTGGAGCCTCCTTAATTTTTACATAAGCACTGCCTACTGTGATCATTAAGTACAACCTAGGGATAATGTTTCCTGCATGCTGTACTGATTCGTAGAGGTCTGCCATTTTCCTTCCCTTCTTAGACTCCTCAATGAAATGATTTTCCAAGTAACCAAGTTCATCAAATACCATCATGACTAAAAAGGAAGTCAATAATTGCTAGTTATAAGTAAATCATACATAAATTGAAGTAGTTCCTAGGTGATAGTAAGGAAGTTTTTAGTTCACAAAGCATGGCTGATGAGTGCTTAAGAGCTTCCCTCAAGCTATTCATATAAACGTTTTCAAACAAAATATAAGGGACAATTAGATAGATTTAAACTGCAAGTTGAAAAATTAAATTATTGATTGTGGTCAAGTGCTTTTTTCATGTAAAAAGCCTGTTGTCTGACTACAGTCATATGTTCATCCAAGAATTTTTCCTAATCCTCTTCCATCATGAATATTAATTTAAAGTTATAATTATTATTAACAAACTCATAATTATCAAAATCACAGAAATAATTAAAAGAGTACTTAA
>ARYC01000811.1:0-16756 GCA_000711775.1 Oxytricha trifallax | reverse complement strand
TTGTTGATACTTTGGTTCATACTGTTACTTTAGTCCTTACTGTTACTTTGGGATCTTACTTCACTTAGAGAAATTTTAACTTGTTCTTTTGATAATTCTTTTTTGATTAAATTAAACCCTGAATGTTTAAACTAGAAAATTTAATAGTAGCCACTTTTACCCAAGCTTAAATTTTAACTTTAACCCCAGCTAAGTTCTTTCAGCTGAAAAAGATTTCTGAATAATTTTACAAAGCTTTTAAGCTTTTTAAATTTTACCCTTTTAAAAACCATGATTTTTTTAGTTACTGTAACAAACATCACTTGACTTTTAAACTTAAAACTTGATTTTAATTAAATAGCTGTTAGCTTTAAAAACTTAGTAAACTCGGTAAATCTCCAGCGTTTTTGATTTTTTACTTTTTAACTACAACCTCTGGACTAAAGCCAACTTTTAGGTCAATTAGGGATAATGGTAGGTAATATAAGCTGATAGCTGAATTTTCTTGAAAACTATTGAACAACCAGTAAAACCTGAAATGCTGCCAAAATTTTCATTTTAGTACATCAAGTTGTTAAGGTACTTAAAAAGACTAAAAGTCTAGTTTGGCCTTTGAAAACGTAAAATTTGTCCTCAAGCCGATTAGTAGGGCTCAAGGTTAGAAACCAGAACTAAGAGAAATCTTGAGTTGGTAGGGTAAACTAGGGCAGTTGAAGAAAATTGGGTTAGAAGAGAGCTGGGCTTATAGTTTTTAAATTATTTAAGGTTGAGAAGTTTGTTACAAACTTAAATTAAATTTATAGTAGGTACTTAAAACTGGCAATTTATAGGGCAATAATCCAATAAATTTAATAATATCTTAATAAAACGAGGATTTTTAAAACTTGGATGAAATTGGTGAAAATTAAATAGAGAGGAGAGAATTAATATAAGAGAGAATTAGGTTGGGAGAGTGTAGTGAGTTGGTTTAAAACTTGTTAAAAAACTAAATAATCATTCTTGCTACAAATATACTTAAACTTGGGAAATAACTTGTGGAAATTATCTTCATAAAGCTTTTAAACGCCTTTCAAAGTAATGGTAGGATATTAGATTGTTTGGAGTTAGTAGGATTTTTCTAAGGTTGATTCATATTTTATTATGAAGCTTTGTTTTGAGACTAAGGTATATTGGGTGTCCCTTTGTGAGACTAGGTTGCTTCAGTTGAAAGTATCAACGTTTAATTCTTGTTGTTGACTTCATCAGTTTCAGAATTGATATCATTAAGGTTTAGATTATTCCTGCTTAGAAATCAAAGTCATTGAATTATTAATTATCATGTTTATTATGGAACATTCGACTTCCACCAAGGTTTTAAGTAAGAGTTCTATTTTTGGTTTTGGTGACCTACGGATGCTTTCACTTGATTATGTATAGGTTGTTTATAAATTCCATTACTAGGAAAGATTGTAGGTTATGTAGTGAAATAGCTGTCTTTCTCAAAATCTCAGTGGTCCCTGGGTATGCTTGCATCGCTCTCTTAGAAATTCTAAGTTCTTTGTTGATAAAATCTATTTGGTTCATACTCGTCTTCACTTTTAATCTTCGTCATAATCTTCTCCTACTTCTTCATCATCAATATGAATCGCTTATTGATTGCCTGAGTCCTCTTAGTGCTGCTTCTGATCTCTTGTGTCAAGTGCAAAACCACCTCCTTCAATTTGATGATGTTAATCGTTGATTCTATTTGAAGGATCATTTTGATCAATGAGCTGGTCTTTTTGTTTAGTGTTGGTGCCTAACATCTATTAAACTAATTTAATCTCTTTTGAATTATTAGTCACAGGATCATTCTGTTAACTATTCTTTTGCACCTTCTTCTTTGCTTTGCTCTTTTTCTTATTTAGCGTCTAACTCTTGAGTTTGTTGAAAGGTTCAACTTATAGTTTATTCTATTATATCTAAGTTGGAGTGAGTTAAAGACTGTTTGATTAGAATTGATTGATTTAAGGAGTACCCGTGTTAAATTGTTGTTATGGAGAAATGTTGTATTTTGGTGTCTGACTCATAATCCCTCCACCACTATGTTTCTTTAGAGAGGAGGAAGAGGAGTCCTGTCCATTTTTTATCTATGACAAGTTCTGGAGAGTTTATTTGCTTGCAAGTTGGCTTTAGTTTGGCTGCTTTAAACTTAGCTTTGTATCTCTTTTTCTTTGAGAATCTGAAAAGCTTTATTGATTTTACAAAGTGTAGCTACCATCAACCCGATTCCTTTATGGAGTGAGTAAGTCATTATCATTATGCGCATATGTGAGTGAAAGCTATCTCTATCTTTGCCACAATATATTATATTCGCTCAGGCTGTTTTCCTACTTTAGTTGCTTGTGAGTATTCCATTAGTATTATTATTGAACTGTTAAACAAAGCTAGTCCATATTAGAGATGCTGAACTTATGCATGCTGCCGCTGTAACATTTTTTCAGTTCCTGAGAGCTTACAGGAAAAGTCTCTAATTTTACTACACAGTAGTCATCATAAGGTCGATAATTTAAGGTTTTGAGTGCACTTTTGTCCAAAGGCTTCAATTTAGTTAATTTCTCAAACAGGCGCAAGTACTTGTAATTATGGTAAGGATCTTATAACTTTGAACTTTGATGGAAACTTTCAGTTTTTGTATTTTGTTCAAACTATTATTTCCTCTTGTCAACATCATCAATTATATCTTCAGTAAAACTGTCTTTAGTTCTGGAATATTCTAGCAAATTATATGTTGCAGAATTGAATGATCTCTCTTCAGAACAAAGTAAAACATTGAGGATATTGTATCGTAAGTCAAATGGTATTTCATAATTCAGTTGAATATCCTCTTTCAATGCATTGTCTTCTATCTTATTTAATTTTTCTTTTCTATACACAAAGTTAGGAAATTCAATAACTTACAGTGATTATATAGACTCGAATACTTAAGGGACAATTTTAAGAAGGGTTTAACGGAGAGTTTTTTATATCTGTATAAGTAGAGATTCTATAGACTTAGACTCGTAGGTTTTCTTCCCTTCAAATGTTTTATTGAATTCTTTCATAATTTGAACTGATTATATCATTGAGTCCAGACAGTATGCTAAACTATAATCTTGAGAATAGTAATCAATATATTTTTGCACTTTTTCCCATTAAGTTTCTATAGGAAGTTAAACACAAATACTTACTTAGCTATAACCCATTGAGTTTTTTGGCAAAATTCCTGAAACTTTGTACATTATCTCTATTTTCGGGCTTAATTTAGTTGTATTTATATTGAGTATCCTCATAATATGAATAACTGTCTAACTTTGGGGTTGCCATAGTGTCAATAAGTATCATCATATACTTTTCTCCTCTTCTGATATCTGCTACACAATAATCTAACTCTTGAAAGTTATAACTATAAAAAGTTAAGGCTTTGTATATTTACCAACTAAAGAATTGACATAAAAGTCTCTTAGTCTATACTAGTAATCCGCAGGAATTTAATAGATAGTTAAGGAGGCTGTTAATCCTAGAGTTACACTGAGTAGAACCTTATCATATACGGCTTGCTGAGGCCTATATCGAATTCTTCACTTGCAAATAACTCATCAATCCGGTTTTCAATTATTTGCTCTTCTTTACCTTTAACTACTTCAAGTCTTTAGGGTATCTGTATAATTCCTCTCCTCATCGACATGGCCACTAGATAATAATCTTAATTTTCTCTTACAACGGCGAATTGTGATCTAGGGATAGGATTATCACTGTAAAAGTAAATGAGCTCCACAATTATTGAATTCTCTCCGAATACGTAATCACAAAAATTATCCCTATTGCAGTAATGAAGTTTATAGATAGAAGGAAACATCTCCAAATTCTATTCTTCTGTATATTTTTCCAATATCCTAATTACTTTAAACGGTTGAAGTTTGAAATTGAAGACTAAGGATTGAGTACTTAGCATAGTGGAAAAACCAGTGGGTTTAAAAAACATTCACTGGTTATATCTTCAGGCTTTGAAGAATAAGATGCGGCTAAGAGCATGAAAGTCGCTCTTAAATCATTATAAACCGGTCCATTACAGAGTATATTTAACAGTCCAAGAAGTTCATTTGGGTATGAATAATTCTAGGGGTTCTTATGTATCTAAGGCTTGAAAACGTAATCTGAATTGAAAGCCTAATGATAATTTCTATGCTAGAAAAATTTGGTCATTTTACTCTATTTAGATATTTAATGCCTAAAAGAGGTATGCATAAGGCGATGTTAGTTACAGTTGAAGTATGGTGATCCGGTGAACATTTCCTTCTTATCTACATCACGATGTTCATTAATATATTTATTGAAGTTGATAGCGTAATCCAGAGTGCCCATTAAATGTAATGTCTCAGATTCAGAGAATTACGGAGTAGGAAAATCACGTATTTCAAATTAGTGTAATGTACTATCATAATCCTTATCAGCTAATATATTTGCTTTGTAATTCAAGGATAATTTCTTTTAAGCTTTTATTTCAAGACGATCATAATTTTTAGTTTAAGCTTTAAGCTTTGAAGCTTTTGTAATTGAATCCTTGCTCGTTAGTTTATAGCTATCGGGATCTTTTTCAATAGCTGCACCCGATTCTCTTTTTTAGAAATAAATTTCATCTGAAACAAGACCCTTATTTTATTAAATAATCTTCTCTTCGTAAGTTATTGACTGCTTTTTGTTTCTTTCAGATAATGATCGCTTTTTAGAAGCAGTCCTATATTTTTTTTACTTTTCTATTCTTTCCTAATCGACCAAATCTATATTGAACACATTGTTTACAGCCATGTTAGTGTTTTTGATTGTAGCGGTGGCAAGCCAATATTTTTGTTTTATGAATTCGTTCGGCTTTTCCTAGAACATTTTTAAAAGTTATTAACAGGAATCTGCTTGTTATTTATAAGTGAGCGGATTCACTCTTAATTTATTGATTAGAGTTTGATAATCGAGGAGTTAATCCTCTAAATAAACTTAAATTGCATGGGTATCTTTATTCAGAAGTTTAGGTTATTTGTAAGTGACCTGCGTCATGGTGTCCAGAACTTAACTAATATCCTAATAATCAACTTCATTATCATCAGAATCAATCAATGCTAAATTTAGTTTGAATTTTCGATTTTGATTGTTATTAGGATTCTAATTCGTTATTGAAGATACTAAATTAGAAGCATATTAATCTTGTTCGATAGATTGATTAAGAAGATCCTTTTAGTTGGTTTTATTGGCATTTAAATTATCATTATTCTAGAAGTTTTGAATATCGTTCCCTTCTTCATTGTGATATTAATCCTCAATATTTAAATTGATTTCGACATTCATCTTGATTTTAGTATCTTATTCTTGCTACTCTTGCTAGTCCTTTTCTTATTCTAAGCTGTTCATTTTATATGATTGACGAATTTTACATTTGCTTAACATCTTTTTTTTTACTTTACGAGTCATGAATTGAATAAATTGTCATTTAAATTATTTTCTTTTTCATAAGCTTTGAGGTAATCAGCATTATGGTCAAAGCGTGTGTATTTTAAATCAGTGATCTTGGTATTTAGTATATTCTTAGAGATTTTCACAATTTTAATATTCTGAAATGAAGTGTTATTTAACTTTTTGTTTGCAAGAGTATTTTTAAAAGGTAGAATTGCAAGTTGGTTAAGTTCAAGCTCGCTTTACTATAAGACTTCATTTAGCGGCTAATCAAGTTTGTTGATGAAAATAGCGTGAAGTGCTCGCATCAAGATTTTGAAGAAGTCCTCATTTCATAAATCTGGGCTTTCTATAAGTTTATCAAAATAGCAGAGAAGAAGCTCAGTTGCATTATCATCATGAGAAACAAGAAACTCAAAAATGGTACCTTTCCATTCTAATAAATCCTGTCCTTCTACGAACTTGCATGACAAAGAATAAAGTCCTATTATTTCAAGAGGAGAGTCACCTTCTTTATATGCATATGTAATCTGTCCCACATCATTTGGTAGTAATTAAAATACTGCTTGGTCACCAATCGATTATTGCATTCCTTCCATTTTAATTTATAATTAAAATACTAAAGATATCTATTTATATTCTTAATGATATTATAATATAATTAATTTGATCAAGCTTCATCTGTAAAATTATACCTAGAAATAAATGAAGATCTAAAAAACAGATAACTAGAATGCACGTATAAACTTACACCCTAACGAAGAGTCTAAGAATGGATTTTAATCAGAAATTTCTTGCTCATAGCAGTCGATATTAAGCGATTATTTTCTTATTTCTAATGCCTTATCTGTAATTAAACCAAGCAAAGTTAGGGCTTAAGAGAAATCTATTGTTAAATGGACTCCTGTCGTGCTTGGTAAATTATTCCCAAACGTTATTTAGTCAACAAAAATCAAATACAATTCTGGATAACTGCTAAACAGTGGTGAAGTCCCTGTACAAATCTAGAAGCTTACAGGTGGAGTAATCATAAAACTTCCTTAAGAAAAAATTCAAGAATATTTAGCTAGCAATGTTGATGTTTGTTACATATAAAATGATGAGGAGCTTTGCAAATTCCTTGAAGCTTACCTTCAAAGTTTTCGACTTGCCAGAATCAGGAATAAACCAGTTATGAATAATTAAGAAAGCGACACAAGCAAAAATATTACAGGAGGATGCAAAGTTAATTAGTAACGAGGAGCTCTTAGAGGGAGTCAAAATTTAATAGATGCTCTCAACGAGACAATTAAATAAAAAGGCAAATCCTAGAAGTTAAGTACAATCCTTTTTTGAAGAAAAGAGAAGCTAAGCTCGCATGTAAGAAATTAGAGGTTATTAATCTATACTATAATGAGCAATTAAAGCCTCGTCAAGTGGCTAAGAAATGAGGATGGATGTGGATGTTGTATATAAGACTATCGAAAAGTTTAAGTACGAGGTCAAGCATAAGATTCTTGATCCTGAATCACAAAAGAAAGTGGGTAGAAAAGGGGTTTGTGGGAACTAGCTCTTGCTTGATTCTATACAGGCCTACCTAGAACAGAACGGAATTTACGAAGTTACAGGATAGAAGCTTCATAATTATTTATTAAACCTGGCTCAAACAAAGGCAGAGTGTAAGCTACTTAAGGTGCCTTGCGTTACCACTCTTCAAAAGATTCTGTGAGATAAGTTCCATCTAAGATATGGGAAAACTCAGGCTGCTAATACAAAGTATAGAGACCCGAACTTCAATGAGAATAGGCTCTGGATTAGCAGGTTGTTGGCTCAGTTCTTATATGATGATGCAGTTATCATTTCAGTTGATGAGAGCAACTTCCGATCGGACTCGATGCCCTCAAAGTAATGGAGCTTCAACATTAAAGATATGCATCGAGATTCTGCAAAATTACAGAAGCGATAAAACAGGTTGCAAAATGATAGCATGATCCTCGCTAGCGATGACAAACTTTTGTATGGAAAAATGCTCCTCAAAATGGATCAAAGTTCTGATTCTTCAACTTCAAAATTCTTAGAGAGCTTCCACCTGGAAAAAATTGAAAATGTTGGGGAATAATTAGAGAAGGTTTCAAATTCATTTGACTTAGGGTTTTCTAAAAATTGTAATTAAAAGGTTGGAAATATTAAAAGTGGAAAATTCGGTATGGTTAAGTCAATTTCGTAAGCAATTAGCCATTTTGTAATTAAAAGCTTTATAGGACCTAAGGTAGGATAGGGGTTTAAGAAATATCCTAGACTCCAAAGAATCTTGTCAGCACTCCAATCTAAATTCATGGAGCGAAAGTTCTAAGGGGGTCGAAGTAGTCATCGAAAACCAGTAATTATAGTTAGAAAACCATTGAAAATACTAAGGTAATTATTAATTCATAATACTTTTAGGGAAATCCATAACTGAAACCATTAAAAAAGCAACTTCAGACCCCTTCAATGAAAACTCGGCTTGCATTTACAAAGGATCTCTCCCCGATATTAGAGGTCCTTGAGACCTCCAACTAGAAATTCAGCTTGACTAAAACTTTTCATAGTTTCCGCATAAATAGTTCAGTGAAATCAGTGGTGTCTGAAGACAATTCAGCTTCAAAAGTGACGAGTGGTTTAACTCCTATTCTCGATAAAATATCAAAACTAAAACTGGAATCTTCGAGGAAGAAGTCTGTTGACCTAGGTGCCGAAACCAAGTTGGAAAGTCGGTTTGCGGTCACTCCTAGGAAATTAAAACTCTCAAGTAGCTTCCACAAAGACTCATCGAACCCTGGGTCAGAGCAGGGAAACTTGCAGAGTGAAAGGGGCTCTTACTAAAAGCTTTGGCCCCAGCTATTTATAGACCTTCACTTGAAAAGCATTAAGGAATACTAGAGCGAGATGAAGCAGAACCTGGGACACTATGGGATGAAAGTGAGAGAGATGTCAATTAAGAAAAGCTCAACTAAGAGATAGCAATTCTCAATGTCTTATATTGCTGCGATTTCCTAGGATAGAATTATCTCAGTCAAGTTATAGAAGGAGCTTTTGACTCAGTTCTCTTTGAAAACTTTATCTACCATACCTTACGCAGTGTAAGAACTGACAAAGAACTACACTCGAAGAAAGTGGTCCTGCTGATGGACAACGCAGTCATTCATAAATATTCAGAGATGTTAGCCACAGCCAGAAAGTTTAAAGTGAATGTGCTCTTCAACGCCGAATACTTGCCTTGGCTCAATCCAATTGAGCAGTTATTCTCCTTTGCAAAGAAGGAGATGAAGATGGACACTATTCAGAGCAAGTAAGTTTTAATGGGCTTTACACTTTTAGGCAGCAATTGGTGAAGAGGGTTGCGGAAATCGTTCAGAATTTAAGAAAAGAAGACATCCAGGGAATGTGGGCATTCAGTATCAAGAAGTGGATTCATACTCTTCGATTCGGTTTTGTGTGATGATGTTTGTTTCATAGCTGAAGTAGTGTATAAAACCTGTTTCCCTTTACAATTTCCCCTGGCATGTCAGTTTTAAATTCATCGCAGATTATTATAATTAATAATACTATTTATATTTTACTTAAAAATGTCCTAATTCACTCTTTACAACACTCAATTCTAAAATACTGCTTCTATTTCACATTTGCACTGTTAAAATGGCCACTTCCTTCGCGATTCTACTTAGTTGCATTTCCTTTCATATTATCGCAATTATGCCTGAATGTGATATTTTGGCAAAACTTCCAAACTTTAATGGAGTTACCCTACTTTCAAGCCCCTTTTCGGTAAATGAGAGAGGCTTTTATGAAAAAGTCCCTATTTTGGCCTAAACTACGCAAATCTCTGAAATCGCTAATTTCGCAAATGTCCCAACTTCCCTAATTATAAAGACCCCTAAATATGAGATGTATGAATTTTTACAAATACATATATAATTTTGACCATCCCCCTA
The DNA here is from genome assembly GCA_000711775.1 of Oxytricha trifallax. Lineage (NCBI taxonomy): Eukaryota > Ciliophora > Spirotrichea > Sporadotrichida > Oxytrichidae > Oxytricha > Oxytricha trifallax. The sequence continues at coordinate 7,385 of ARYC01000811.1, read as the reverse complement.
AATTTTTTGACCAACTACTAATAAAAAAATGAAACATGTCAACAAAAACACAGGGGTTTTGAAATTGAGGGGATTTGGGGTTTACGCATTTTACCATTGGTCTAATTATATTATTTATTTAATTTTAATTTTATTTTCACAATTTCCTGATTCAATTCTATTTTAGCAATATTAGGATTCAAGATAAAATCATTTAATTTAATCATTAATTAAGCATGTCATTATTTCAACAAGTTTATTAATTATTTAATATAATTATTTAAAGAAAAAACAAATGATAATTAAACAAAATAATGTATTATATTCCTTATTTTTAATTAGTAATTTAATAAGATCATTTTTTCGTATTTTAGTTCTATGGGGTTTAGTTTACCGTTTGTGTTCTCTAAATTATTGCCAATGAATTAAATGCTATTATAATGTTTTCCAAATATAATAATAACATTAGGAATATTTTTAGTATATGTAACTGCTTCCATTATTAAGCCAATCGTATATATCAACCAAAGCGAGAAAGCAGTTTGAATTCAGTTTCACTTTAGCTTCAATATTTGAATATAAAGTTGAAACTTGCATAAAGTCATCATTCTAGTAGAAGTGTATTTTAGCTCTAATAGATTTACTTTATGGCTTAAATTTTCTAAATTTCTAAATTAAAGAATAGTGTCTTTTGATAAATTTATATTGTTTTTTATCTAATTGTTTTCTTAACCCCATTTAAAATTATTTACCTGATTTTTATCAATTTCCGCTCTAAAAAATTTCAATTATTTAACGTCTGATCCTAATTGAATTCCTTGATTTAATTTAATACTTTTGTAGGTTAGCGTAACTTTATTGAGCAATAATGAAAATTTTGTAGTAATGTAATCAATATAAGCTCATAAACAATCATATTTTTTCAAGGTATTCATTGAGGATTGTGTAAATGTTCATAATATAAAAAGCATTTTAACAAATGAAAACTAGATATTCATGTTAACATAGTTTGTATAGACATCGAGCCATTCTTCATAATGACACAATTAAATCTTCATTATTACTAATTGAAAGACCTAAATGAATTAGATATTGAGAAGCCAAATCAATTTCCTGTAAGTCTTAAGGATATTATCAGCATTTACTACAACGAGGAGATTTAGTGATAACATCACCGATATCGATCTTGAGTATTTGGGTCTCTTTAACATCTTGACCGTTGTTTAAGAAAACAATGTATTCGGTAGTATATTAAATGAGATCGAAGACTCAGAATCAATCCTTTGTTCATCTGATACCAAAAATGTTTAAAAATCTTCAGCTTAAAATTTCATGATTTCATACCCTCTCTGATTTCAAATAACGTTGATTAAGATAAATTGGTTATGGTGCTTAATAAGCTTTTATATTATATTTTTTATTTCAGTATTTATTATATAGAACCAATTGAAACTATTGACGAAGATCATATGAGAATAATATCAGCAAATTAATGATAAAATCTAATTTTATAAAGAATTAATTACTAATCTTTGTGAAATTTTTTATTCTAAAATCTTTAAAATTAAGAGAAGGTATAAACTCAAATAATAATATAATTACTATAATATTTAAGAATAGCAGTTGAAAACTGGAAATTTAATTAATTTAAAATATTCATTTACTTATTAACAGGAATCTCAGAGATCTGGTGAAGAAGTTTAGTTCAAATCCTTTGATTAGTATATTTGTGAAAAATATTCTTTAAATTGAAGTGAATTATCCCTACAAGTGCTTATTATTAACAGAAATTTATTAGAGATATATTTTTAATAAAAATAAACAGATATTCCATTCTATTAGTTCCACTATGCATCTAAATCTTCATTTCAGGGTAGGTAACAAATTATATTTTGCAGCAAGATGGTTTGGCATTTTAACAAAGCATTAATAATGATGATTACTGCTTGGCTTGTTTATTTTGTAATATAAAGATTTTTTCATTAAAAAATAAAGACTCTTACATTAAAGTTAAGACCGATAGCATATTATTATATTATAATCTTTTTTGGCCAGGATATTTTTAGAAAAAGACAATGTGGTTTAAGTCATAATTACTAGTTTATATAAATATTAATGGTAGAATATAAGCATGCCTGTATTATACTTGCTAGTACCAGATTATTTAAACTCCCTTAAGACTCTTAAAATTCTCACACCTAACAAATATGAATCACAAACTAAAATATAAAAACTTTTCATTCATATTAAATGCAAGAAAAAAAACTTAATAAATCTTGTTCATTATATGGAACATATATGAAAATAAACCTCTTGATTATATTTGGAGTCAATAGCAATGCTATAATCATTAAACAGCAACATCACAGAGGTAGCAGAATAATCATAATTGGGATAAAAGTTTTCATGAAATCAAAATATTCTTAATTTTTATTAAATTAAACAGTATATAAAAATAAAATATAATACCAAATGAGATTTAAATAAATTAATTTTGATAAATAATTTTTAATCTTATTTTATGATAAAAAATAGCTCTGGATTTAAATAAAAAAATTAAAATATAATCAATAAAACTATTCAAATAACCATAAAAAGATGTTATATGAATGTTAACTTTGAAAAATCATTATATAAAATAATATTTTCTAAATGAAAAGTGCAGTACCTTATTAATGAATTATAATATTTCTATATAACAATTAATTGAGTTTATAAATATTTATCAAAATTTTTCCATTTTTCATTACAATTATTCAAGCAATTTGAGTAAATTACTGGTAAAACACACACGTTTCAATATTTGCTACAAATAACTACAATATATTCATTAAATAAATTAATGATTTAATTTTCAAAATGTAGAAGTCTACCAGTATTATTTATTATTTATTAAATATGCAAAAATAACTCGGACAAGATTTATGCAATTTTTAAAAATTTAATAGGTTTTATAAATTCTAAATTTAAAATAAAATAATTAAGATTATTTCAATGTTAAATTGATATTAAAGATACAGAATAGAGCTAATAAACCAATCAAAAAATTGAAAGAACTTAATTATGAATAAATTAAGCAAAACCCTCTTCCTAGTTAATCTTAGAAGTTGAAGTAATTTTCAAAGTATACTTTTATAGACAATCTAAATAAATTAAAAATAAATCATTCAACTTACTGAATCAAAAATTAAAAAGATGATAGGCTTAAACATTTAAATATTCTCGCTATTAAACTAATCTTAAGATCAAAATTTTTATGCTTTAAATAAAAGCAGAAAATAAATTGAACTAATATTACTTTTCTAAGTTTATAATATTCTAATAATAAATATTGTTTTGGGGTAATGCCCACTGGGGTGCCGCTAAAATTCTTTCTTATTTCGGTCAAACGTTTTAAATATCATTATTTCATCAAAGTGACATGTTATATCTCATTTAATAAGTTTTTAAAAGGAATCTATAGCAACCCAAATCATAATAACTTTCAAGTTAACATCATAAGATACATTAAATTTGAATTAATATTTGCAATTTTGTTTCTATATATTTTATATTAATTTTATTTGTTTGTGATTTCAAAAATTTATTTATTAACATCATGATTAGCTGCTAGAATAATAACAAATACAATAATTGTTTTTACTGATATATTTGATAACGTAAAGCTAGCTCTTCATGTATTTCTAGCAGCTAATTATGATGTTAATAAATAAATTTTTGAAATCACAAACAAATAAAATTAATATAAAATATATAGAAACAAAATTTTAAATCTTAATTCAAATTTAATGTATTTTATGTTGTTTACTTGTTTTTTGGGTTGCTATAGATTCCCTTTAAAGGTTATTAAAAACTTATTTAATGAGATATAACAAGTCACTTTGATGAAATAATGATATTTAAAACGTTTGACCTAAATAAAAAAGTATTTTAGAGGCACCCCAAAAGGCTATTACCCTTATTTTGATTATATTAAAAGCAAATAAAATAATTTTATTCAATTAATGATTCAAGTAATTAAGAATTATAATTTTGATGAGTAGGAAAAACTAATTTTCTAGGATCTAAACAGATATTTCGTTAATAATTATAACAATTATAATACGATAACATTGAGGTCTCTGGGGACCCCCGATCAAAAATATGTTTAATATATATAAGGTCTAGCCCTTTTCATTTTAAGTAGTCTGGTCTTCCGTAGACTTTTTTTGTCTTAATGTGGATATCCAGATCTTCTTTCTCTTCCATCTGGTAACCCCTTTCCAAAATTTATTGTTGGTTACTTTTTCTCTGTGCCAGTTGTATAAAAAGACGCTCATATCTTCTCCTTTCTTAAATTTCAGCTCGATTTTGTGTGTACCTCCACTTTGTACACTTATTGGTTTAGTTCTGAACATTGAGATTTATTAAAGATGAGGGAAGATTTGATTTTTAAGCTAATCATAACTGTATCTCTTGGCGTCAGCATAGAGAACAATCATGGTATTTTCTGACGTTGATTTTTGGATATTGAGATTAATCTTTGTGAATCAGGATGTGCAAATAGTTTGAATTCTTCCTTTTCTTCCGAGTTTAGTTCATGCCAAAACTTATTCTTTAGTTTAGCGAAGTACAATTTTACTTGTTAGTTTGACTGTAATGATAGATTTTTGATTGTTCTATCATCCATTTAGTAGTCAATGTTACCTAGTACTTTAAACTATATTTGCTTTTAGAGTATATGATTGACTTCATGTATGGTATGAACTTTTCCTATGTTGGCTTTTAGTTCTAAGCTCATCTGATCAGAAGTGAGTATACTGGTCAGACTTTTCTGATGAGATACGCCATTTGAAGTGGACTTGTATTTTGGTTTGTTTCCTGATTTAATTGAGGTGTCTATTTGAATCGGCATGTCATCTGCCATCTCTACATCCTCAAAGACTGATTTCTCTCTTTGTTCCTCTAATGTTTGTTGTTATCTTACTTGTGGTTTAGGTTAGTATTGTTTGAGGCCACCTTAGTTGACTAGGTTTTCTAGGGACTTAATAGCTAGGTTTGCTACTTTGAAGGTAGATTCCTATATTACCTAGGGGTATTTAATAGTAAAAGCAAATTAATGTATTAAGGCTTAGAATCTTTCTTCTCTGAAGTGATATTCAAAGTTTTTGTTTTTCGTGGCAATAGCTATATCGTGGATGTGTCCTAGTTCTTTGGTTTGGTTGTACTTTTAGATTTTTAGTATCATAACAAAGAGTAAGTTAACGTGTGATTAGAAAGCGTTTAGGCACTTAATTTGTTGGCTTTATAGCTCTTCTTGACTTAGTGGAATGGATTCATTAAATATCAGGTCTGTTGTGTCCCTGCACTTTTGGACTAGGGAGAAAAGGCTGGTCTCTTTAATTGAGACTTCATCTATTAACTTCTTGAGGTTTAAGATTGTTTCAGTCTTTGCTTTCATGATTGCTGGAAGTGAAGTCCATCTCATGTTATTTCTTTGTAACTATATGTTATCAAAGTTAACTGATGTTTTAATGGGGGTTGAGGCTATTAAGATTTCTTAGCCGAACTCTGTATTTGAAAGATGCTTTTAACCTTCATCGATCTATTGCTTTATTAATCAGCCCCATTATCTTCAAAAAGAAATTGGTTTGTCCCTTGGTGTATTTTAGAGTGAGTTATTTGAACCCCTTTTTTAAATTACGACTCATTTAGGACAACCTATCTATTAACTTTCTTAGTTAATAGCTATTTCGTTAATATTTCAAATCAAATTAAACCTGTATAACAGCAGAGATTGTTTTTATATAATAATGCCAAGTATGAATCGGTTAATGATTTTATGCCATAGCATATTTCGCCAAACTCTCATTTCCATCCATTTTAAAATAAAAAAAATATATGAGTATTTTATTGATTAAAGTTGATCGTTCAAATGTCACAAATTAAAATAAGTTATAAACTTATGCTTCAGATTCTTTTAATAGGCTTGTAAAATGCACCAGTTTACTTGTGAAATAAGCAAATAATTGATATTATTAAGAATAGAATTGAATTACATAAAGACATCTAAAAACAAAGAGAATTAAATCTTTTTGAATACTACTGTGAACATTTCATTAAAAACTTAAGTTCTTGACATAAAATAGTTCAAAGGATGTTATAATCACATCTTCACACGCAATAATAAGCTTCATAATTTTTTATCTCAATCACAGTTAATCAATAAAATAAGGGAATATTATGATCAATCAAATTAAATAAGATTTAATTGTGCTTCAAAATTATTAGAAGCTGGTCACATATGATAAAATGAGAAGAAACTTTAGTATTAAGAAGTCAATTAGAGTGACTAGGATTTGTTTAACTGGATAAATCCCATTAGGTAATAATAATAATATTCTTAGAAAGGTTCATATTAAACTATTGAAAAGAAGTTTTACAAAAAATAAACAAAATTTAAGAATGTCAAAGTCTGAATCAAGTAATTAAAAATAAAAAATATAGCAAAATTTAATCAGTAAAATAAGAATCACTCAGAAATTTTTAAATAGACACATTAATTGAGAAGAAAAGAAAATTAGAAGAATAATTAGCAGAGAATAAATCAATAATATTATAAAGAAATAAATGAGTAAGATAAATTTAAATTTTAAACTAGAATTTGTAATAGATTTTGATTTTATGAGTTTAAAAGAATTAGGAATTTAAACTATATTATAGCTTTATAAAATGGACTAAAAATAGATTTACAGCTTGAAGATTAAATGAAAATCATTGAATAATAAATGTTCAAACAATATATATATAAGATAAAAGATGGCAATCCTTGGCATTCTTTTTATATAAATAAATGCCATATTTATGAATAATACAGTTAATTTACAATTAAAAGTAATATTTAAGAATAAATCATAATATTTTCTAGAATATAAATTGATTTTCAAATAGTAAAAATACCGTTAAAAAAGAAAAGACTTAATATTGTCCAATTCTATAATTAAAAGATGTTAATTTAAGCCTTTAAATGAAAAATTAAATTATCAGGATAAAATATTTCATAAAAGGAAATGCAGAAACAGAAGTCAAACTTTAAAATGTTAAAAAGATACCATTAAGGAAATAAATTACTAAAAATAGGGGCTACTATTTAAACAAATTAAAAAAATATTAATATGAATAGAAAAATAACTCAAAACTGAAACATTAAAATCATATTAAGGACTTGATTAAAGAAAAAAATAGAGTAGGTCCATTTTAATTCTGCATACTCATAAAATAATGAAAAGACAATAGTCAAAAAAACCATAAATTCAAAATTATTGTAATTTTATTATATAAAATAGCAATTTGCTGAGAACTCGCTGAATACACCATAGATAAAGTGGAATTTGACAAAATTATTGTAATTTTATTATATAAAATAG